>JACXGM010018249.1:6452-19277 GCA_016801145.1 Umbra pygmaea | reverse complement strand
TTCTACTGCCTTAGTTTACCTGTTTATGTTTAGTTATGGACTCATTTCTACTGCCTTAGTTTACCTGTTTATGTTTAGTTATGGACTCATTTCTACTGCCTTAGTTTACCTGTTTATGTTTAGTTATGGACTCATTTCTACTGCCTTAGTTTACCTGTTTATGTTTAGTTATGGACTCATTTCTACTGCCTTAGTTTACATGTTTATGTTTAGTTGCATTTCGTCTATTTTGTCCCTTTTCCTTCAGTGTTTTTACATGGTGGTTTTGTTTGTACCTTTATTTTGAAACCTGTCCCCTTTCAGGGTCGACCACGCTTCTTCCTGTCCAGGGCTGCTGGGTAATGTAGTAGGGACTGGGAAAAGAATCGGCATGAGGTCGGCATGGTGTGGGGATTGGGTTTGAGGAGGTACGGGGAAGTCATCGGAAGAAGAAGCGGGCACGGAAGAAAGAGGGTGTGGAGAGTAGTTTGAGAGAGGGTGAAGGGCCGGCACTGCGTAGTGGGAAGCAGGGGTTTGAGGTGGTTGTGGTGTTTTTGGCCCCAACGCTTCAGATGTTGCACCCAGTGTCGCTCACGACGGCGATTAGGGATCAGGTTGGTAGGGTAGAGGATGCTAGGTGTTTGAGTGGTGGTAGGGTGCTTATTGTGGTGGGTAGTGTGGCTCAGAGGGATAGGCTGCTGAAGATGAAGGTGCTGAATGGGGGTAAGGTGAAGTGTATGGTGCCTGGGAGTGCGGTGAAGGTGAGAGGGGTGATCACGGGTGTTCCGGAGGATATTTCTATGGAGGAGTTAAGAGAGGTGGTGTCTGGAGGGGTTGTGGTGGGAGCGAGACGGTTGGGCAGTAGGGCACTGGGGTTAGATAAGGTGAGTCCCACGGTGTTGTTGGAGTTTGGTGGGCCGGGTAAGTGTGGTAGGTGTGGCGGTGCGCATGAGTATGGTAAATGTGGGGTAGGGGCCATGGTGAGGTGTTGTAATGTAGTGTGGTGAATGTGTGTAGCCAGGTTAAGGGACGGAATGCGAGGATTGATGTTGTGGTGGGTGCTGCTAGGGATTTTATGGGTGTCACTGATGTCACGGGGAAAATGGTGCACCAGTTGATGAAGAGGAAGGGGACGGAGGAGGGGAGGTAGTGGGGGGTGGGGGGGGGTTATTTTCTAGGGTCGTGGAGTGGTGCGGGGGTGTTGGCTTGGGTGGGCCGTGTCCGGCCTTACTCTCCGGTACTGTTGGTGGCGGTGTATGCACCTCTCGTTGGTTGCGATCCGCCATAAAACCCACAGAAGAAGAAGAAGAAGAGAGCGTGGAGCATTGTTGGTGGTATAACCCCACGTAAGTTGCGTTTTATTGTGTGCTATATGTTTTGGTTGTCTTTGCTTCCATGAGTGCATCAGGTTTATAGTTCATGTATTTGATTACTCCATGTCTACATATCCAAGAGCTACAAACAGTGTGTTGATATACATGTTAGCTAACAGTTATTAGTCGTACGCTTTGTATCCAGAACTCAGTACCAGTGTCCGCACCACTGTAAAGCGTGTGAGGAAATAGGTTTGGTTATAAGCGCGCCCTGCTGTCTGTGTGTGTTACTCTTTGGATTACTGCTTGATGGAATAAACCATTAACTTTATGCCACGTACTGTCTGTTCAAGTCTCCCTCTCTCCAAGCACACATCTAACCGTGACACCAACTCTGGTTAGGATATGACTTCTCACTGTCAATATCAGATTATCCTGCCTGTATTACAATAATCAATTTGAAAATGGACCTAGTCCCATGCATTTCTTTTGGCTCACCCAATCTGCAAATCATGGCTACATGCCTGTTAGGGACTTTGTTTTGTGTCTGGCTGCGTGTTCACGGGCGTTCTTGAGGTGCCCCAGGTCTCACATTATCATCACATTGTTACAAAAAAGAAAAATAATTTCATTTATACTCTGCTTGTATATATGCTCCGCTTGAGGCCCCTTTGCAATGATCATATAACTATCATGGGCTGTTAACCTCAATGCTTTCATTCTGTTTTACAGCTCTGTTGTGCAAGCCATTTTCATTTTGAAAACTCTACAGACTCGAGCCAGGCTTGTTTTTATCTCCAGTGACTTTTTCAATTCAGTCAATTGGTTGAGAGGCTGGATGCCATTTTAATGCAGACAAAATTGAAAAGACTAGTGGTTAGAACTGATTATGTATTGTATTCAATGAATACAAATCACTTATCGGCAAATGTAATTGAAAGACCATGCTTAATAATCAAATCCAAACATCCAAATACACTAATCGTGTGAAAGTTGCTACAATATGTAACCATAGACCTAAAATTGTTCTAAACACCCTCACTGAAGTCAAATATCGAGTTCCACCGCAAGAGACATCGCAGAGCGCCCGTACAACTCACTCCCAACACCCAGAAACAGGTCTGTGCACAGCAGAACACTTTCCAGCTACTGACAGTAAGGTAATATCAGAAATAGGCATATTATTTCGATAGTATTGTTTATCGATGATACTCTGTTTGCCTTCACAGAAAATCTAATGATTAGCGATGAATGCAGTAGTATGTGTTACATGACTGTATTACACCAGTTGGTTAACGGCTGCATATATCACTGCAAAACATCTATCTTGAAAATGTATCTTTCAGCTCAATAAATCTAACAGCCTTAAAATAAGACATGTTTAATTAACAAGCAATATTTGTATTAGATAATAACACTTGTTTTTAGTAAATATGCCCTGAATATCAGTGTTATTTGTCTTGTTCCATTGGCAGATTTGTTTACTTATTATAAGCAAGAAATACCTTGTATTCATAGGTTTTCTTTCTTATTTGTTTAGTGTATTTTTTTGCAGTGTGGCATGCATGACTCAGCAGAGTGTGCTACCTTACGCTCTCCTCAATGACACATGTTCACTAAATCTTGAATTAATACAACACATATGTAGCCTAATAATAGAACATTATAAAATATTTGAGCATATTACTGAAGTAATCTTTTAAACACTTTCAGGTTCATATTGTAAGATATTAATATTGTAGGCAAACAAATTGCTTTATTGAATAGACAGTGGGGAAAGAGAGAGTTTTGGCAGAGTGAAATGCTAGTGGTATATAGTATGTGTACCACACCATTAGACTCCTGTAGGCCACAGTGTTATTCATTTTGGTAAGCTATTTTATTAAAGGATAGTTCTTTAAATTCTTAAGGTTTTGAACATTGGTTGTCTGAGACACTCAGAGGGTGTGGTTAATTTTGAAATAAGGCATTAGAGGGTGTGGTACTGTATATGGTTGACCATGACAAAAAGCTGTTCTTAAAGCTACACTGTGTATTTCTTTGAGTTGATTCTTAGCAAATAACCTTTGTTCTTTCACAAATATGTGCTCATTCATGTGTAATTACTTCCACCTAATGATCAAAGTATTTTCGTAAGTGTAGAATCTTCCATTCACAATACATGCAATCGTGCCCGCTCACCATGTTACGCCTCCATCTTTAAAATACATTAGCCAAAGAGGGACATACCTGGAAATTCAAGCTCGGCCATTCACGCTTTTACACAAGTGGCACCGTGACGAATGCCAGGGGGAGATTACTCACGACTGCTGGGAAATTTCAAAGTCTGTTGAAGATGTAAGATCATGCCTGTTCTCGGAGACATGTAATAGTAGCGCTGGCTCAAGCTATAAAGTAGTCAAGAACGTTCGGCTGGCAACACAAACAGGGATTTTTCGTTTCAAAATAATAGCGCTCGTGGTTAATTGCAATAATCATTGTTTATTCATTGCATAGGTAGTGTCCATGTTCATGTTTTGCTAAAATTAGTATTCTGTTTGAATAAAACAGACTCTAGTGAATGTTTTTCAAATGGAATCATGTTTTCACATGAGACACCAACAATATATTCAATCAAATTGTGGGTAAAACATATTTGTTACTTTTAGTAATAAAACATATTAAATTATTATTTTTGCTATCACGTGCTCTTATTGTTTCTTTACACACAATACAATTGCATTTGGTTATAATTCACGGGCTGTGTAGTGAATTAACAATGACTATTGCAATGAATCAAAACGAGCGCTATTGTTTTGAAAGAAAATACGAATACCCAGGTTCACGTGTCTGGTATAATAATGCGGTTGCTTGTCATATACATTTTCCCCAGTAGATGGGAGCAGATCTTACACAACAATGATACACAGCATTTAGCAATAGTTTTGGCAATACACAGTATAACAAAGCCCCAACTTGTGTATTTTACTGTTATAAACTGGCTACTGCAATTACGACAAGAAACAGGAACAATTCTGTCATGTACAGTCTAGTTTACAAACACTAAAAGAAAATCAGTGGTTGAAGTACCTAGTATATGATTAAGCATACATTTCTAGGTTTGATTCATATTTAGGAGTTCCTCTGGAACCTATACCGTATCTTCTCAGTTGATAAGCAACTTATTGTGTAGGTTAAGCGTAGGGGTAAATTTACAATAATGTTTGGGGTAATGGTTAAGGTTAGGATTAGGGTTAGAGTTAGTAGATAGTTTGTTAAAAGTTTGTTGATATTCTGGAAATAATCTGTAGAGCATCTACAGATAATTTTTGGACTCAAAATCAAGTGTTACCGAAAGGATAATGGAGACAGTTTTGCAGATTTAAACATGTAGTTCCTTCTAAACTGAAATAAATTCCAGGACGATTTTAAAAAAAACACAGAACAGGTCACACTCATTGCTTGCCTGTCAAACTTGTATTACAAAATAAAGTGGTGCACAAAGGATAAGCAGCAAAATGACTACTGATTTCTCTTAACTAAAACATTACAATAATTCTCTGCTCTTGCCATCCCCCAACCCTTAGGTTCTTTCACTTCCCTGTTTTTACTCCTCTTATGTTTACTCCTCCAGAGTTCAGCTTATTCCACCTCTCAACACTTTTGAGCTCCCTTTTCTGTACCTTTTGGAAGGAGAAACACACACACAATGTGGACTTCCTTGTCTCTCCAGTCAGAAGTCGCCCTCACTTTCCGCTGGCTCCTCCGGTCTTTAACCTCCCACAATATACTTTGAATTTCATGCAGGGTCCTGGGGGCCCTCAGAGTGGAACCTGCTTCAGGCCTTTAAATCAAGACCGATCCTGCGCCTGTTTGCACCAGGGACACTGCTTTTTGTCTGACCGCGTTCTCCACCAGTGACACTGTTTTGTGGCTGACTGCATGCTAGTTATGGACTAATAAATCTACGGATGATTTAGTAGAAATCGTTCCATGTTTAAAAACCTAAAATATCAAAAGTTGAAAAGAAACTTTCCCCTTCTAGGAATTTATTTAAGAGATACAGAGTTATAAATTGGACCACAAATCAACTACTGAACAGTTAATCAAGCCTACAGTAGTTCTAGCCCTGTTTACACCTGATGCTAACAGTTTCATTGTCCACCTGTATTTTGCATTGTAAACAATTAAAAGACACGCAGAGATCAGATTGTGATTAGATCATGTCTGAGTATAAACAGGCCAGACCGGAACATGAGCTAGACACGTTCAGAATTATATGAAAAGCCAGGTACATATATTTCTTCTAAGAGACAGAAAATATCCCTTCTACTTATACTTGATCTTCAATAAACAATACTCAGAATCTAGTCAAGTTGACAATTGCAATATTTACATGACATGCAATTGGTGTTAGGCATAATAGCATGAGGATATGTACATTATATCCTGTACATACACTCACCTAAAGGATTATTAGGAACACCCGTTCAATTTCTCATTAATGCAATTATCTACTCAACCAATTGCATGGCAGTTGCTTCAATGCATTTAGGGGTGTGGTCCTGGTCAAGACAATATCCTGAACTCCAAACTGAATGTCAGAATAGGAAAGAAAGGTGATTTAGGCAATTTTGAGCATGGCTTGGTTGTTGGTGCCAGACGGGCCGGTCTGAGTATTTCACAATCTGCTCAGTTACTGGAATTTTCACGCACAACCATTTCTAGGGTGTATAAAGAATGGTGTGAAAAGGGAAAAATATGCAGTATGTGGCACAGCACCAGTGATGTGGGCAAAAATGCCTTGTTGATGCTAGAGGTCAGAAGAGAATGGGCCGACTGCTTCAAGCTGATAGAAGAGCAACTTTGACTGAAATAACCACTCGTTACAACCGAGGTATGCAGCAAAGCATTTGTGAAGCCACAACATGCACAACCTTGAGGCGGATGGGCTACAACACCAGAGAGAGTTTTGGCAGTTTTTCACAATCTGCTCAGTTACTGGAATTTTCACGCACAACCATTTCTAGGGTGTATAAAGAATGGTGTGAAAAGGGAAAAATATCCAGTATGTGGCACAGCACCAGAAGACCCTACCGGGTACCGCACATCTCTACTACAAATAGGAAAAAAAGGCTACAATTTGCAAGAGCTCACCAAAATTGGACAGTTGAAGACTGGAAAAATGTTGCCTGGTCTGATGAGTCTTAATTTCTGTTGAGACATTCAGATGGTAGGGTCAGAATTTGGCGTAAACAGAATGAGAACATGGATCCATCATGCCTTTTTACCACTGTGCAGGCTGGTGGTGGTGGTGTAATGGTGTGGGGGATGTTTTCTTGGCACACTTTAGGCCTCTTAGTGCCAATTGGGCATCATTTAAATGCCACGGCCTACCTGAGCATTGTTTCTGACCATGTCCATCCCCTGCACCCATCCTTTGATGGCTACTTCCAGCAGGATAATGCACAATGTCACAAAGCTCAAATCATTTCAAATTGGTCTCTTGAACATGACAATGAGTTCACTGTACTAAAATGGCCCCCACAGTCACCAGATCTCAACCCAATAGAGCATCTTTGGGATGTGGTGGAACGGGAGCTTCGTGCCCTGGATGTGCATCCCACAAATCTCCATCAACTGCAAGATGCTATCCAATAAATATGGACAAAAATTTCTAAAGAATGCTTTCAGCATCTTGTTGAATCAATGCCACGTAGAATTAAGGCAGTTCTGAAGGCGAAAGCGGGTCAAACACAGTATTAGTATGGTGTTCCTAATAATCCTTTAGGTGAGTGTAAGTTACAGTTGAGCTACACTTTCACAGATTTTAATGTTACAGTAGAGATCTCTATCAAGATGTAGGTATACGAGCCAAAGTTTGGATGAGGTGCAGTACATTTAGAAGATATAAATCTAGTATGGTACATGGATTTGCAGTAAGGTTAGGAGTTTATGGTGCAGTACATTTAGAAGATTTAAGCCTAGTACAGTACATGGTCTTGCAGTAAGTTTAGGAGTTTTAGTCGCAGTTCAGTAAAGAGTTCAGTTCAGTTGCAGTAAAGTTCATTTGGAATTTTTTGGGAAGTGTCATCAAAAAACCTACAATTTAATAGTTGCACTTTTAATCTACCCAAGCATGTAGATATAGGCTACTATACTATACTGATACTGCAAAAGTAGGTGACAGATAGCAGATAGCTATACGTTATTCACATACACATACACAATCCTTGTTGTGGCTAGCATTGGAAGACCAATAAAAAGAGTTGTGCAGCAGATATTGACATACCCTCTTCACAATTGTATTCCCCGAGTGTCACTGAGTTAGTAGATACCCTATTTCAGGGGTGCACATTCTTTAGTTTATGTTGTACAGTCCAATATTCATGCCATTTGCATGGAAGCCTAATTGTGGCAGCACTGAAAGTCCATAAAAATGAGTTGTGCATCAGAAAACTACATAAACTTTTCATTATTTGTTATATGTTACAACATTCTAATAGAGTTTAGTGGTATAAATGTGGAATGTTTCCTTTGTTTTTAATCAATATTCATTGTGTCACGCAATTTTATTCTGAATGCGAAATTCAGGAGGCTAGTTTCCTATAAGTTTCTGTTTTGTCATTGCAGCACATTTGCTTCTGCCACTTTTATTATTTTTTTAAACCACTAGGTGGCAATGTTTTCAAAGCAATACCGGAGCTAAAATGTCTGAAGTTTGCCAAGCACGCTCAAAGCAATATTGCAGTGACTTGATAGCAAACATATTGGAAAACAAAATCTCATGCGACCATACATGTACATCTAAGGAGAATATAAACTAACATCTTATGAGTCCATCAAATAGCCTACATTACTATGTAGTGACTCAGGACATAAATAGGGCACAATCACATAGGCCACACCCCAACTTCAAAATAGATTTAGAATTGGCATTCTATCATAATTTCTTTTTCCAATAAAATAAACAACTCAATTTGTTATTCAGTTTCCATATTTATTTAGTACATACAGTCTAGAGCTGGCCTGTTTAGTGCAGTCTATGATAGCAAACAAATTAACCATCAGTATTTTCCCGCCTAATCTTATTGATGAAAAGAAAAGAATCAAGTGTCAGAGTTTCTGCAAGTGTATATCAATGCTATACATTCATGATTTAGGTTTTTTATTGTAACATATGTTGAGTTGTTTTTCATCATGGTTGGGGTAGGGGGAATGGTAGCTGTCTTAGAATGTTATTGTTTTTAACAGTCTTTTTCCAGGATTAGGATAAGATAAACAAACATACAGCACTTTGTATGTCATGAACAGCATTTGCTGTGATGAAGACGTGAGTACTGAAAACGACAGACTTCATCTTTCCTTCTCTGAGTCTCATGCTTTCCGTCAAACTTTTAAGGGCTTATTTCATTAATTCAAAAGATCTTCTGCATACTGCCATTCAATTAGGATTAAATGGGTTCAAATAGCAGCTGTTTTCCTTCTGAAACCAAGATCATAAATTGGAAGGTGAATATGCTTTAATGATTTATTATGCTATAATATAATTTATATGTTTTTACTTATGGATTAAGTAAACTGTAAATTAATTTGACAGAAGAGCTGTGATGAACAAGCCATGGTAATACGTTTTTGATACAAGTTCAAAGCAAAACCATTTCTGATGTATAGATCAAAAACTAAATTTCACGCTCAGTCATCCACAGGTCTTAGTACCATATATTCAACCCTCCTCCTCGGTTTAGTCAACCAATGCTCTGGTGCTACAAAAAGTCCCTGTTTACTTTAATTTCATGCAAAGGCCCAGGTTGGATGTCTTGTCAAACTAGTTCCAGATAAAGAGAACAATTACTTTGAGAAACATCCTAGGCTGGAGACAAAGAACAGCAACGGCTTATATATGAGTGACAAGGATTTACTGAAGAGGATTAATGAAGATATAGAGCAACTGTTGATGAAGATGTGCTGTAACTGTCCATTGGTCAGACAGAATCTCTTCCGTTCTCATTCTAAAAAAGAGACAGCGGGTCCCTGAGAGATTGTTATATGTTTGACCACACTGACATACATGAATGAATTCTACACACAACATGACCTCTGCACCTTCATTATTGAAGTCGATCTGACCTCTGATATAGGCATGCGATGACATAAATACAATAATAGGTTCAATAAAACAGCCTGATAGCCTTGGGTTCTAACATAGCCTGTCCATTCGAATCCTTTGAGGACTTTTAGCGATGACATTACTCATATTGCATATTTCACACTGCTGCAACGCTGCTGTTATAAACATATTGACTTGGCAGAACAGTACGGAGCTGACCAACTTTGCTCCAGATCAAACCTGCTGAGATGCAGGCTCGGCACCGAGCACTTTGTGTTCTCTTTGCTGACCGTGACTCCCATAACCAAAAAAATGTTAACTAAGACTGGAAAAGGCTGCTACTGCTGTGGAGGATGTTGAGCAACACTCTTGAGGAAGAAGACAGCCTGTTACAGCATTTTTTATTCACAGATTCTCAGCAGACACAGAGCTGTCTTTAATTGGTTGCAATGAGCTGTCTATGCTGTACAGTGCCTTGTATAATAAACATACACTTTGGATATTTAGTGTGACAACCTAAAATGAAGTAGAATTGTATTGGGGGTTTTACCATGTCTTTTACACTACATGCCGAAAACTTTGAAGGTGGAAAATATTTTCTATTTTAACTCAAAATACATTTGTTGGGCTTTGACTGGCCTCGGCCATTCTACAATATTCATATTCTTGGTTTCAAACCACTCAAGTGTACTGTAGCTTAACTCTAGAGCAACAAACGATTATATCACGAACCGTACATGTAGGAACTAAAGCTTGGTACTGTTGGAAAGGGGATAATTAGACGCAAATAATGAGTGGTGGCTCATCTCTGTGGGTTACTCAAAGCCGGAGATATCGCGCCTCAAAGTCGATGATGGTCTTATTTTTGACAAAAAATATCACAGACGGGAAGTAGGAAGTAAAAATGACAAAATAACAAATTTACAATGATGTAGGACATCATCCTGCATAAAACAACTATTTTTGGAGTTGGAATTTAGCTGGGTTTTAAAAACATATAGAAATCTAGATAGAAATGACTGTAGCTTTTGGATGTTGACTTGATTGTATGGCTTCCAAACATTGCACACTGGTCCAGGACCCCTGGGGGCTTGACAATAAGCAATAAAAAGCCTTATTCATTATAGATAATATGGTTCTACATGTAAAAAACTAAAAAATACATACTTTCTTTAGATTTTTGGGAGAAATATTTAATAAAACATAAAATTCAATGACCCAGGATGTTGGATTTCATTCATCTATGTTGTAGCCATGGGTCTGCTGAGTTCAGAACCATAAGGCACTTCACTGTAGGTCAAAGTATGGCACACAGTTGACTTTTTGGCCTGTAGTACCTTTCTAGAGGCCAAAAAGTCAACTGTGTGCCAGGCGGACTAAAGCCCCCCAAGACCTTGGAGGGTTAAGCTGTGTTTAGGGTCATTATCCTCCTGTTGAACCTCCATTCCATTCTCAGAATGGGGATGGTGTTCTTAGGCTGATGAGCAGTGTTGGCTATAGGCCACATATACTGTATTGCGCTAAGACAGATAATTTACATTTGGCCTCATCAGACCAGAGAATGCTTTTCCACGTTTGCTGTGTCTCCCACATTTCAACTGGCAAAATCAAATGATATGTTTATTTTTTTGGCGTTCTCCTTGCCACATGTCCATGAAGCCCTGGTGGTCCTGTTTTCTCATGGACAGTTTCCCCATCTCAGCTGTGGATCTCTCCCACTCCTTCAGAGTTCCCATTGGCCTCTTGGTTGCTTCTCTGACTAATGCCCTCCTCCGGTCTGTGAGGTGGACGGCCTTCTCTAGGCAAAGTTGCAGTTGTGCCATATTCTTTCGATTGTTAATAATGGATATGGAGGTGCTCCGGAGGATGTTCAAATTTTTGTGATTTTTTTTAAGCCAAACCTGATTGGTGCTTCTCCAGAACTTTATCCCAGAATTGTTTTGATAGCTCTTTAGTCTTCATGATGCGGTTTGTTGATAAACAGCTCTGGTAAATACTAAAAGACAATTGGTAGCACCAGAGCTTATTTAGTGGTTTCACAAAAGTTTGTGAATACGTACATAAACAATATATATATTAATTAGAATCAACGTAATTTAAAATTAAATCGAGAACAGGGATGAATTTTATATTTTATAACGATTTATCGTGCAGTCCTAATTTTTATCCATTCTATTTCTATTCTATTTCCAATTGGCTTTGTCATCACTCCTGGTACTTGGGCTCCCCCTACTGGGGCTCTGAGGTTCTGACAGTCGGCATCTCCTGTCTACTGTAACCATCCCATCAATTCCCCCATCATCACTTCAACAAAAAGCAGCTGTGTTCACTCAGGCCATGAGGGGCCTATTTAAGGACTGTGTTGACTGTGGGGAATTCAGGGTTATTGTTTGTCATTGGTCTGTGTGCTGTGTTGTTATCCTCTGACTACTACTGTCACGTCTGCCGCTACAGCCTGACCAAATACAAGCTCCTACTACTGCTTGACCAGATAATAAGAGTAGCTATTCTGCCTTTGCGCATTTGAGAATAATTTTTATTTCCCTGTGCATATTTTTTTTACTCCTGTGTCCTCAGTAAATTATAGAATGTCACACACATAACCTTTTGTCTCTGACTCCTTCCTTTACACACTCACACACTAAAGGGTTAAAGGCTTGATATGCTTCTGCAGGCATTTTGTAAGGTAAATGTCTTGGTTATCTACCCTGTTCTCATCCACTCTCAAGGGAATGTCTTGGTTATCCACCCTGTTCTCATCCACTCTCAAGGGAATGTCTTGGTTATCCACCCTGTTCTCATCCACTCTCAAGGGAATGTCTTGGTTATCCACCCTGTTCTCATCCACTCTCAAGGGAAATGTCTTGGTTATCTATGCTGTTCTCATCCACTCTCAAGGGAATGTCTTGGTTATCCACCCTGTTCTCATCCACTCTCTGAGGTAAATGTCTTGGTTATCTACCCTGTTCTCATCCACTCTCTGAGGTAAAATGTCTTGGTTATCTACCCTGTTCTCATCCACTCTCTAAGGTAAATGTCTTGGTTATCTCCCCTGTTCTAATCCACTCTTTGAGGTAAAATGTCTTGGTTATCTACCCTGATTTCATCCATTCTCTAAGGTAAAATGTCTTGGTTATCTACCCTGATTTCGTCCATTCTCTAAGGTAAAATGTCTTGGTTATCTACCCTGTTCTCATCCACTCTCTGAGGTAAATGTCTTGGTTATCTACCCTATGCTCATCCACTCTCTGAGGTAAATGTCTTGGTTATCTACCCTGTGCTCATCCACTCTCTGAGGTAAAATGTCTTGGTTATCTACCCTGTGCTTATCCACTCTCTAAGGTAAATGTCTTGGTTATCTCCCCTGTGCTTATCCACTCTCTAAGGTAAATGTCTTGGTTATCTCCCCTGTTCTAATCCACTCTCTGAGGTATAATGTCTTGG
>JACXGM010018248.1:0-19180 GCA_016801145.1 Umbra pygmaea | reverse complement strand
AGATTAACGTTAGCTCTACCGCGTCTGCCCTACCACAAACATTAACTAGCCAGCTAGTTAAATACACTGTCGTGCAATGTTGAAGAGTATTGATTTAATAGACCTTTTAAGCTGGATCGCAACCTAACACCCGCCATTTGATTAATAAGAACTACCTGCTGTTTACCTGGGTTAACTATTTCTCATTTCAGAACGCAACACATGCTATTATTATGTAGGAACTTACTCTGCTGTTGAGTCTCCTTCACTTATCGCTCCAACCTGTTTCTTTTTCAATCCCTCATTACGGTCATGCTCCGGTGCCATGCCATTTATGTTTTACAGAGTCTGCACATAAAACTTTTTTGTTGAATTGAAAGTGAAGTTCTGCCATAATATCGAAGATTTCAGTCAGACAGTTAAAAACAAATTCTTTAAGTGACGTAGCTCCACCACACAGCGAGCAACAAAATAGACCCAACGAATCGATAATGAAATGAGTTGCCAACAATTTTAATAATCGATTTTTATCGATGACATCGATTCGTTGTTGCAGCCCTAGATAGGAAACACGTCTATACTATAAATCCTCTATACGCATTTATTAAGCATTTCTCCGTTCTCAACTCAGACTATTGTAACAGGGAAGAAAAGGAAATATATTAATCATTACTGATTTACCTGCATAAGTGCACATTAATTGTATCCTTTTACCCCCTTACTACATTTTGGTGCCCCCGTGTGAGGAAATCTGCCTAAGCTGAACATTTTGTCGATCAGTGTGCATGCAGAACAGCAGATCATGGATTTATTTCAAAAGGACTAACTGGACAAATCTGCCGAAAGGACGGGTTGTGTTTTTTGGAGATGGATTCGAACTGAGGATTCTGCAGCACCGGTGAGTAAACTGTCCTGTAGGCTCAAAGAAATGTTTGCTTGTATTTACATATAGAAACTACTGTATGTTGTTGCTAGACTACTCATTTTTTAAGATAAAACGAACATTGCATTGTTTGGGTTGAACAAAGAATGCATAGGGTCAGAGGACCCACAAATAGTTCTCTTTCTACAAGCTTAGGAAAA
Source organism: Umbra pygmaea (assembly GCA_016801145.1). Classification (NCBI taxonomy): domain Eukaryota; kingdom Metazoa; phylum Chordata; class Actinopteri; order Esociformes; family Umbridae; genus Umbra; species Umbra pygmaea. The sequence goes on along the minus strand of JACXGM010018248.1, from coordinate 18,118 downwards.
TAAGGTTAACCCTACACTCACGATGTTATACGCACATGGTTTGGATCTAATCGCTTCAATCGAAAGCATACTTAATTGGTACGCATCGGACGGATTTAAATTAAGTAATTGGAACAAATACAAAAAGATACACTCGGCGCTTGGCTATTTAATGTTCAAAAACATTTCAGCCCTGACGAAATATAAAGGTAGTGTTAAGAAATTGATGGACGATAACCGCAGTAAACTTATAGAGGTGGAACTCTTACAGGCTAAAGTGAATGCTTTTGACTTGGTTAAGCGAGATTTGGAACAACAAAACCAGGAATGGAATGACAAATTAAAGGCGGTAAAGACGTTTAGAGAGCTGCTGCGACACGTTAGGTATCCAGACAGTAGCCATCAAACAAAAGGCAGCAGAAAGTAAACACTCAGGTAACAATAGCCAGTCCGAGTCAATGGAAGACTTAATAACAAATGCGTGCAACGCAGCATGGACTAAAAGCAAGCAAACTGACACAGACGACCCAGCAGGGCTCCTCAAATCCCCGCAGGCCGTGGGGGGACGGGTCAGTATTAAAAGCAAGAAATCAGCAAAAATTTGCAGGCCGAGGTGTTCAGTTTAGAGCTGAGAGATATCTGGCAGGTAGTGCTGTTGACCATCCCACAGGATTTATTGCAAAAAATGTCAGATGAATTGCGAAACGAACAAATTATGACTAGGCTAAACGACGAAAGTGACCAGGAAGTTATGTCACGACTGAAAATCAGTCTGTTAACATTGCGTGGTCCGACATCCGTGGCGTGGAACAAAATATCAGAGATCAAACAAGGAAAAGGACCCTTTGAGACATTTGCCGAATCAGTTTGGAAAAAGTTTCAAGAATATGGTGGACTAGAAAACCCGACTCGTGATTCAGAAATACTTTTGGAAATGCTAAAAATGAATGCCGGCCTACACGTGCAACAAGCATTAAATATAGGTGCGGGTCCCCCACTGAAAACGTTTGATTCACTGGTCGAATGGGCTATGACAATGGAAAACAATCTAAAAAGAAAGAACCAGAGAGCAAACGGATAGCATCAGCTATGTTCCAGGAGATGAATGGGGGGAGTGAAACAACTCCAGTGCAGCCAATGGCACGCTCTTCTTTTTGTCACAGGAAAGGCCACATCAAATTAAATTGCTACCGGAAAGACAAATGGAGCAATTCTCAGATAAAACAAGCATGGTGGATACACCAAAAGTAGGCCTAAGAAAAAATCTTATGCTAACTGGCTGCTAGACCAAATAAGACAATTGTTTCAACAGTATAACAGGCAACTTACACAGGTTGTGGGATATCAGACCCCCCAAAAACTCTCACACCCTATAGGAAATAGTGGTATGAGCTCTCCTGTGATGCACTCAGAACCACTGCTCTGAGGAGCAGATGGATAGCAGTTGAGGCTATGAGCATGGAGGGTCTGCTTTCAAAGGTGTCAATTGTTACAGGAGCCACACTGCTCCAACGAGAGTTTTTCAGAGTACTACTCATGGAGGTATGGGTCTCTGATGATCAAACTGTAAGCTAATTTGCAGCAGGATTCATTGGTTACAGAAATACCTGACAGGACAAACTCTGGTCTTAGAGACACACCCAGAGGACCTGACTTCATCAGTACCAGGACAGACTAGCTGTCCACGCCACTCACTCACGAGGTGTGGCCGAAATTCAGATGTTACTAACCTCTTAGTGACTCATTTTAGTGACTCATTTTATAACAACTATAATGTAACCAACATTTACGTTGCACGGCTCAGACTGACTATCCAAGGAGCTACATGTAGCCAAATGGTTTTTAGTCTGACACGCACAACAGTGCACAATTTTTGGATTGTAGAATGTATGCACAGAGGGTGTTCACTGCAAGAGTATTGGATCTCACCATGCCATGCAGACTTTAATATTATTGCTTCCCTTGAAACTAGAATTGGTTCAAGGATGACAATATACAGAATTTACCATGAAGAATGGTTGTCCACTGTGATGATTGTATAATTCCAGGAAAATGTGTAACTGTACCTTTTTATGTAATTTTTTCCTTTTTATGTAATTTTTCCTTTTGTCTTTCCCGAGCAGGGGCTTCCCCAACTGTTCCACCGTTCATCTTATAGGCCTGGTCATTAGGGACCAGGTAATCGTATGGGATCACTTCACTGGCTGGTTTTTGAATAAAACTCTCATGTTGGTAAATACAAAATATTGTTGTACACATGTAATACCTTACAGTCAATTAACTTTAACAATACAAGGCTAAAAATGGTACATTCATCACATGTTCATGCTAACTGCTATCAAAATGTTTAAAAGTGAGGGGTGTTATTTGTGAAATGAACTCTCTACTACGGGCGATCAACATTTCCTGCTAACCTCACTCTCTCATGGAAACCTGACATTGCACCCTTGCGGGGGGAAGACATTCTAGCTGGGAAGCACATGGTCGCCTACAGAAGCTTTGGTAGAGGTGAAACATACGGCCACAGGACACCAACTAATAGCAGCAGAGGTCCTGACCAGCGCCTCCACCTGGCCACCATCCGTAACTACACCTGTTGGGATAAAATCTAGCACCAGCCTCATCAGTGTGACTATAAACATTGCACAATGCTGTTATTTCTGGTCCTTATTAAACATCTCAACGATCCCACAATGATTTCCAGTGCGTTCTGACGGTCTTCCTCTCGCGGCCAACCTGGCGACGAAACGGGCGATCTGTAGTGAGAAATTAATGTTTATAGGACCAAATAATGACTTCTTCAACAGCTGGCTTCCCATCACTCCTCATCTAACAAAGGAATAAATGTTGAGAAATAGACTGAACCGTATAAGATATGCTTAGATTGTAGATCATAGTTTAGAAGTGTAGACATCATGTAATCCTTGATATTGTATTGTATAATGTTGTGTCCAGTTAAAGCGTGTACTTCGATGCCCTTTATCTGGAATAAATATTATTCTCTTTACTAAGTTATGTCCGTCTGACTTTCTAAATCATTTCCCAGAACTTCTCCGGTGGAGACATTAATGGGAAACGTAAGGTATCTTGTTGCGGCCTGCTCTTAAGTTTTCAGCCCTTATCACGCACACAGTTCAAGCTAGGTAGCCTATGCACTGTTTTCTGAGTATCGCGGGTAGCGATTAAGTCGTCCCGGGTCGCTCTAGTATTTCATTCCGTAGCTGTTTACACACACGGATAAATGATCTTTATGAGGTCAGATAGATAGGAAACACGTCTATACTATCAATCCTCTATACGCATTTATTAAGCATTTCTCCGTTCTTAACTCAGACTATTGCAACAGGGAAGAAAAGGAAATATATTAATCATTACTGATTTAACTGCATAAGTGCACATTAATTGTATCCTTTTACCCCCTTACTACAAACACACCAAAATGCGAGCAGCATCTTGGTTCCAGACCATCAAAATTAATGTTATGGAGTGGCCAGCCCAATCCCCAGACCTTAATCCAATAGAAGATGTATCGGGTGACATCAAAAATACTGTTTTAGAGGCAAAATCAAGGAATACAGAGGAACTGTAGAATGTAGTCCAATCTCATACTCCTAACGATGTGTCTATCATTTCCTTACAAGCTAATCACAGTATAACATAATGTATCAAGGTGAATGAAACCAATATAACCGTATTCGCCTGGAAGACCAGCAGTAGAATGATAATCCGGTAGTGTAGCGTATAAGTTTACCAAAATAAAATTAATTCATTGTTGTGAATATAACCAAACCACAAAAAACTCAGATTTTAACTCATTAGGCACCTGACACTACAATAAACAGGATGATTATACCTGCATAAATCTGAAACTAATCAGCAATCATAAAGATCGTGAACATTAACTTCCGGTATTGTCATAGCAACGTTTATACATCTTCCATCATCAGCTACATCCTGGGCTGGAATACCTGTTCACAGGTGCCAGAAGTTGGTCGACTGCATGCAACACAGATGTGAAGCAATTCTCAGAAACCGGGATTATGCAACTAAATATTATTTCAGTGATTCATAGGATACCTAAATCTTCAAGCATTTTTCAGTTTTACAGTAAATGGTTTGAGTTTGTAAAGACAAATTTTTTTGGACAGCCAAACATTCATTTTTCATCACTTTAGTTAAAGTAATAACAAATTTGATAGATCTTGCTTCATGTTTTGATTTGGAATAGACTGTGCAGTCTTCCCAATGCATTTGTGTGTATGGAAATAAAAACTATTATAAGGATTGTGAGCTTTACTCACATTTTGAACACATTGCTATTATTTCAAACATAACTGTAAAACATACTGTAACAGTGAAAAGAAATAAAAACAAACAAAATATCTTTGTAATTAAATAGGCCTAATATGTAACATAGTAGCCATGCATTTACCTTCTGATTTCAGATACCCATGATGGTACTGAAGTCACTTTTTAGGGGAAAATATCTTTATTTGTCAGTTGCTATATTGCTGTGGTCCCCAACCCTCTACTCAGAGCGCCGCAGACAAGCCATATATATTTTTTAACCCTGAAATGGCACACCTGATTAAATTAGTCAAAGGTTTAATGTGTAGTTGACTAATTGAACCAGTTCTGTCATTTCTGGGTGAAAACAAAAATATGGCCTGTCTGGGGTGCCCCGAGGAGAGGGTTGGGAACCACTGTTATATTGAATCTGACTATTATTTTCAAGTAGTTGCAATTCTAATTCTTTAACAACATTGTAGCATGTAAATTAAACATAGTCAGAAATTTGAGGAACAGGAGATAAGTCTTACTTTAGAGAAATGTTCTCTTGCGCAATGCTTCTAAATTATTCTCTCTTACTGACACATTCAATTTATACCACTCTCGCACATAGTTCAGTAAAACAAGACTGTTTTCTTCAACAATTAACAACAGAAATACTTTGAATACTGCTGTGGTCGATTATAGATATGCAATAATAATAAATCACAACCTTTATTCGCGCTACTTGTTTGAAGTGTTAACAGCAAATGAGCACTTGCATTCTGTAAACGGAGCTGTGTGTCTGTGCCCACGCACCGTGAGTACTGAAGAGCACAATATCTAATGTTAGGTTTACTAGCCAACTCGTAATCTTATAATCTAAAAGAGTAATACCATGTTTGAGAACATTTGATAAAGTCACTCGCACAGAAAACACACACATCGATTTCATGGTGAAAATACATCACAAACAGTAGCAGTATTTGACACGGACGATGCGGGCACAAGGGGGTGGCACGAGCACAAAAAATTATCCTCTGCGACAACGTGGCCCTGCTTGCTGAGAAGGTGCCGTGCACACTGCACAGAAGATGTGTGAGAAGGGGAAAGGGGAAGGGGCGCAGGGGACAGTTCACCTGGGTCTCCCAAATGGAATGGATAAGGGGCGGATTAACCATATGGGCAACTGGGCAAGTGATCAGGTCCACTACAACTCTGAGGGACACCAAGCAACCAATGTTTCTTCAAGCACCAGACTCATGTTAACTACTTGACGTCCCACAAACAGTGATTGACTGCCCGTTCCTGCGCTGTAAATCCATTCAACTCGCGTTCTTTAGAAAAAGCCAATCTTTTCAGAAATCCATTTGATGCTTTACCCTGTATAATATATTAGCCTCGATTTGACTTCAGCACGAAAGAAGGCAATTGATGGATGGTAAATATTAACTGGCTAGCTAGTTATCTATACGTTATCCAGTAATAAGAACTTTCATTTAGACAGATTAAACCAGTAGCTAATGTGATTCTGCAACCAGCCTACAGGACTTTTTACTAGTCCACCTGGTGGCAACAAGTGCGATATTAGATTGTTTTAGCTTTATTAATTTGTTCTTTCTCGTATAATTGTCATCCATTTGCAATGCCTAGCTCTAATGTTATCATCATTAATAGGAAGAAATTTATTTGCAAAAAGATAAGATTCTGGAGGCATTATGAATCATTAAACTGAACTAGATACATCAGTACATATTCTGCACTACATGAATGGCCACTGTGCGTGTCTGACTGAATTATTTGACTATGGATTCCACATTATCATTTCTCCTTGGGTACCTAGGCTAGCTATCATTAGCTTAGCAGCATTTGTAGCTAACAAGCAGTTTGCTACAAACAGTTACAAGAAGTGTTGCGATTGTGTTAACAACATAATGCAGCAATAAAGGAGCACACTGGAACAAGGATTGACACTAAAATATAGGCAATTATACTTATCAAAAAGAGGGAATTAGAATGAAAGGTCTGCCTCTTAACAAAAGCCTGCTTCAAATAAAAGCTGGTTACTCTCTCTAGATAAATAAAGGCCCTGGTTTTTATTTGAGGAAATACGGTAGTCATGAATTATTTTGGGTACTGGTTGGAGTTGGAGGAGCCGGTCGTAAATTTTAGCCCAAGTGCAGACTGGCGGAGTTGAACTTGAGGTTGAGAAAAGTCCCAGGAGAATTCCATAACTGTTATTAAATGTTAGATATGGATTAAAAGTAAAAAATGAATAAGTAGGAATGTTACTATAAAATGCAGTATGTGATTATTAAACAAAAGTTAGTCTAACATTAAACTAAACATAGAAATGTATCCAATATAGAATGGTTAAGATAGGATACAAAGGTTTAGGAATGTTATAACTATTTGATGAAGTATTAAAGGGATACTTCACCCTACAGCTATCTGGAGGTGCTAGTAGCTTCCCCCAAACATTTGTAGAACAGTGAGATATGTTTCACCCATGCCTGGCTAGTGTAAGAGCAAGATTTGAAGTTTCGCGGGGAATTTTCACACGCTGAAAAGTCACCGTGTAAGTCCAATGGACTTTGGAGATAGGAAAATGAATGTAGGCATGTATTCTGTCGCGAAAATAAGCATCCCTGTTATACTGATATGGCTTTCAAACCTACTCCTTAAAGCCTCGGTTGTCCTTGATTTTTTAAGATATAGCTTGTCTTTCTGTGACTTTTCGATCAGCCGTTTTAATGCTAAACAGACGAGGTGGTATGATTTTTTCAGTATGTAGAGAACTACAATGCTGGCTTCCTTGTTCCAAGCCCCGCCCAGCCGGCATGTTCTCTCGATTCTGTGGAACAGTTTATAGACAAAGTCGCTGGTAACACAATTGCAACTAACCTAGAATTTGCAGATGAGGAATTTTACAACATGCTTTTACATTTTGAGTGCCATCCAACCATACATGTTTGCACCCGAGTACACCGAAGAACGTTTACAACAAATGGAGTTTGATATTCAGCTTCAAAAAGGCAGCATGTTCTACAAATAATGCAGTTGAAACGCGGTTAAGTTCTAATTGCCTAAGTGCTTCTGTGGGAATATGTCCATCCATGTCTACTGAAGAAAACAGCACTTGATACAATGACGGGGATCGTGGACAAGCTTTACTTGTAAGGCTTGAACCAAAAATGACTGATGACCGCATATGCGTCACTGAATCACTGAAGTTTTCCAGCACACCTGGAAAGAGACGTAGAAAGATGAGTAAGTTTATTAAACCTATTTTGTACCTTGATAATGGAGCACACATTGTGTCTGTGTGTTAATGTTATTGTACTGTATGTGAAATGTGCCAGCTGTATTTAGTAGCTAGCTGAGTGTGTAAATTACTATACGTATATATAGGATACTCTTTCTAGATAAAAAGCGCTTTCTGGCTGTAGTGCCGGTTAATTTAGCACGTAGATCCCTTTCATAATCTTCCGACCTAAAATGCCGACTGCAAACCCTAACTTTTTGTAAAGTGTGAAAGATTACTCCTTTTTGGGCTTGCTTGTAATTTCTGGAACCAGGTACAGAACACCAAACGGGCATGATGAATAGAAATTAGACTACAATTTCAAAAACATATGTATAATTTACTAGCATCAAGCTCTACAGTGGTGTGCTGTTGAATTGCCCATGTTCTGTGTCGGTGTGTTTAAACGGGGACGGGCACTAAATTCGCTTGGAATTCTGGGAGTTGTGGTAGCTCAAGTTTAGACTGATACAGAAGCACCCCAGTGGATGCAAAAGGAACTGAAATATACTATCTGCTTTTCTCTGATATATTTAAAAAGTACAGACGTGTATATGACATAAATCATCTATGGTAACGTTTGTAAATGGTATAAACAAGAAAAACCTAGGCTGAAGAGAGAACATAAAGACAACAAAACAAAGAAAAGACACAGAGATGATACAGTTTTGGCCATAGGAGCTGAAGATTAACTTAGAAATGACACAATAATGGACAATTGGTTGGGACGGGACAGAGATGAAACAGGTGGATTGAAATTGCCAGTGCTCAGAGACTAAGGATCGGCCTCTTGTTGGAAAAATTAGAATTTAGGAATAACATGCATTTGGTTTAGATTTTCTACATTGATGCACTGAATAGCCATATTGTGAAAATTGACTGACAGTAGAGATATAGAAAGTATTAGAGTCTAATCTTGGGTAGAATTGACTGACAATGGATGGACAATGTTGAGATTGGTTTTAAAGAATTATGCAATTGTTTACATGAAATTACACTGAGAATTAATATTTTGGGTTGACTACTTGGAGATTGAGTGTGCCTATGAGATGCCTGTTTTTTCTCAACGCAAGAATTAAATTGATTATCCAGGTTTTATGTGCTGCGATGCTAATGAGCTCCTAGTTTACTTATGTGTGACTATTAGTCACAATGGGTGGATGTGTGGGAGATTTTTCCTTGTAATGATGGTTAACAGAACAGTAACCAATAAGTAGAAGAAAATGCAATCCAGCAATAATGAGAAAAGAGTCTATACTTTGCTGTTGGGGTTGTGCCAAGGGTCAGCTAGAATCTCCTTTATTAGAATGAAAATAAATGATTGTTATATGTTCAAAAAACTTTACTCTGTCTTGTTTGGTCTTTTCTAAAAGCTGTAGATCTTGCGAACATTAAGAAGCAGGTACAAAAGTTATACAATTTTGGGAAAGAAACTTACAAAATTATGGAATAAGTTAATTAACTGTAGAATGCAGATATGTTTAGGAGAGAAAATGAAGTAGGCTTAGAAGCTCACCGCATGGACTTCTACTGTGTTTAAAATGCTAATGGTATTTGGGGGAAGAAAAACAAGAGACCTATTTTATTGACTATTACTGTTTCCTGTGGTTTAGAAATGCTTCTTTTGTCTATGATTTCATTGGTGTGTTTGGAAATGAAATGTTAGAGTTAACCAATAAGGAATGACTGTTCACTGATATAAGGAGGACGAGAGAGGAGATTCTGGACTTTTCTCTAGGTTAAAGATGGGAAGTCAGACTTTTAAAGTCATATTTGCTCTAATTATCATATATCCAGGACTCTAAGTGCAATTATTTAATTATTAAATACATTAAAAATATACGAATAAAGCCAGTTCAGAGCTGTGCTTTTCAGGCCTAAACAGTGTTCAAGGCGTTGAAGAAGAATTGTATGGTCGACAGTATCGAAGGCTGCACTGAAGTCAAGAAGCACCAGAATAGAGACTTTATGGTTATCCGAATTAATTTTAAGGTCATTAACAACTCTGACCAGGGCAGTCTCTGGGGCAGTGCTGTGGTTTACTATAAAACTAGACTGGTAGACATCAAGGCAACTGTTATAAGACAAATACATATGCAATTGTTGGTAGGCAAACTTTTCAAGAATTTTCCCCAGAAATGGAATGTTTGAAATTGGTCTATAGTTTATTAAAACAAATGGATCAATATTAGACTTTTTCAGCAGTGGTGTAACAACAGCATGTCTAAGACATGTGGGGGAGATTCCAGAGAGCAGGGAGGCATTATCAATTTCAAGGATGTCATCAACCAAACAGTTGAAAACATTTTTGAACAACTTAATAGGCATCAGGTCAAGAGCTCATGTTGCAGAACTCAGCTGCTACACCACTTCTTGAACTTCTTCTTTTGTGTTGTATAAGAGTGAAGTTGGAGAGAGTGCTAACAACATGGCACCAAGTGGAAGAGGAGGAGTGGTTACAGCCACCAACAGAGGAAGACACAATTTTATTCCTAATATTGGACATTTTCAATTTGAAGAAAGATGCAAATTCAGCATATTTCTCAGAGGTCTGAAATTCAGCGGGTATTGGTCTGTGAGGATTGACCAGTCTATCAATAGTGCTAAATAGAATTTTTTCAAGTATTTACATTTTTGTTAATCAATTCAGAAAAGTACTGCTGTCTGGATGTTTAAAAATCCTACAATGTGATTTTCTGGATTTTTTTTCTCATTTTGTCTCTCATAGTTGAAGTGTACCTATGATAAATTATATGCCTCTCTCATCTTTTCAAGTGGGAAAACTTGCACAATTGGTGGCTGACTAAAGACTTTTTTGCCCCATTGTATTTGAAAGTTGTAATTCTTCAAGTAGCTGTGCCAAGAGAAATCTGAATCTTTCCGAATCTTGCCTCTTGCAGAGACAGAGAGCGTGAGTAGGAGTTGTCCATGAGCATAGGAGCAGGAGCAAATATTTTCCTATATATCCAAAATTGATTAAATTCCTTATTTCCCTCAAAGTTCTACAAACAATACCCCATAATGACAATATGAAATAAGTTTGTTTGAAATATTAGCAATATTACCAAATTTATTAAACATAAAAAACGAAAAAAGCACATCACAGCCTCTGCTCAATACTTTGTTGAAGCACCTTTGGCAGCAATTACAGCCTCAAGTTGTTTTGATGCTACAAGCTTAGCACACTTATTTTTGGGCAGTTTCTCCCATTCTTCTTTAGCCTGGTTGACACCAGACCCTTCTCAGTTCTGACTGTGGGTCTGGGCAAGGTTCATTCACAGCCCATATCCAAAGGGGCGTCACCAACGGACGCTGCTCAAATGCCTCTCGGCGCAATTGGATATATCAGACTTTTGCCGAATCAAGTCGGCAAGACTGCGACAACATCTTTTTTAGATACGAAGGCTTTGAGTGTTGTTCTTTGCTCAATTCAAATCGCTTAAAACAGCCGCAATAGCTGATTCGAATTAGTGATATTGCAGATGTTCCATTGCAGCAGCCATCGTTGTAATTGTCTGTTTCAACCAATGACAGTATATAGCTGCACAACCGTCATCGTATAAAGCCCACCTCAACGGTTGTGGTTTGTGCCTCGATTTGGAAAAATTGGAAATGGGCTTGAATGGGCTCTTGGCCAGACTGACTTGTAGAGCAAATCTAAATTTGCAGGAAGTCCGTCATGGTTCTCCCAGGCTAATTCTTCTTTGCAGGACCTCTCAACCTCCACCAGGTTGGATGGAGAGCGTAGATGCACAGCCATTTTCAGATCTCTGGAGAGATCTTCAAATCGGGTTCAAGTCTGGGCACTGGCTGGGCCACTCAAGGTCATTCACAGAGTTGTCCTTTAGCCACTCCTTTGATATCTTGTCTGTGTGCTTAGAGGTTGTTGTCCTGTTGGAAGATGAACCTTCACCCCAGTCTACGGTCCAGAGCACTTTAGGTCAGGTTTTTAGCAAGGATGTCTCTGTACATTGCAGCATTCATCTTTCCCTTGATCGTGACTAGTCCTCCAGTTCCTGCCGCTGAAAAACATGCACACAGCATGATGCTGCCACCACCATGCTTAACTCTAGGGATGGTATTGACCAGGTGATGAGCGGAGCCTGGTTTCCTCCAGACATGACACTTGCCATTCAGGCAATAGAGTTCAATCTTTGTTTCATCAGACCAGAGAATTTTGTTTCTCATGGTCTGAGAGTACTTCAGGTGGGCTCTCGTGCCTTTTACTGAAGAGTGGCTTCCGTCTGGCCACTCTACCATACAGGCCTGATTGGTGGAGTGCTGCAGAGATGTTTTTTCTTCTGGAAGTGTCTCTTCTCCACAGATATATCGAATTCTGATCTTCTTAAATTTTGAATTGGAGATGATTAATGTGGGTCTGGAAGGAGAGTGAACAGTCTAACCAGGTATATGTAGGTGTCCACGTATGCTAGTTCCAGAATATCAGCATATCCCCTCATCTGTGAAGCATGGAGGGGGTATTGTTACAGTATGTGCATTTATGGCTGCCATTGGAACTGGTTTCCTTGTATTTATTAATGATGTGACTGCTGAATTCTGAAGTGTCTGATGGGGTAAACTATCTGCACATATTCAGCCAAATGCTACAAAACTCACCAGATGGTAATAATAATAAATAAAAAAAAAATAAAAAAAAGTGGGATTGGAAATGATGCACAATATAGAACAATGACAACCATGTTGTCAAATACTGAAGCTGACCTTTCCCCAAAAAAAAAAAAAAAAAACTCACCAGATGGCGCTTCAGAGTACAGGGAGGGTAGGTGTTTTCATTTTTTTATGGACCTTTTAGTGCCCTTGTCATTGTTTTAGTTTTCCTGCGTTTTTCGGTTATTTAGTTCCCTCCTGTGTCCCTTCTATGCATTGCATGGTGGTTGTGTTCTTCATTTCATGTACTTTAAGGGTCACAACACCTCACGTTAGCTTGAGTATGACACCTTGTCTTCAGTGGTAATTGGGTTATTGCTATCAGCCATGTGTGGTTAATGCGAATGGTCGTATGTATTTAAAGAGCTGCTTAGCTAACGTGCGGTGTTGGAGCATTGTGGGTTTATCACCCCGTCACTGTGGGCCAACTTCTATTACGCTTGTATATATTTCCAGGATTCCGGGGAGGTGTTATCATACTAAGTAAAATGTATGTGTTATATACAGCTCGTGTTACTATTTGTCTGGTTGTCATTAGTTAAGTGTCCATGCCACTATAAGAGCACAAGGTTTATTTATGGTACCGTGTTGTAGATCCTCGTTAGACAGCACCCGGCTAAGAGTTTTCTATGCCTTCCTGGGAAATACAAAATAAACAAAGTATTGTTTCCCGTATACCGTCTCCGGTTTCTCTCCCTCAATTCCATCCTACACAACGTGACAGAATCAGCCTGATCTCTCAGAAATCCGTGAAACTGTCACAGAGTCTGAACATCAGAATCCGTGGCAGTTTCACAGAATGGCAGAAAATTCTGTGAAATGAACCCAGACCAAAATCTGTGATAGTTCACAGAAAAGTCTGTGATTGGCGCACAGTGAGACCTTGCTGTTAACTCGATGTAAGCCTTTCCCAAACCCCTAACCTAAACCATCTAGAAACCTTGCTGTTAATTCGATGTAAGCCTTTCCCAAACCGCTAACCTAACCTTAACCACTCAGAAACCTTGCTGTTATTTCGATGTAAGCCTTTCCCAAACCCCTTTACCCATTTACACTCTGCTACGTCATGCTGCGATTCCGTGAAACTGCCACAGATTTAGAAGTTAAGGATCTGTGTTTATTCCACAGAATTTTCTGCCATTCCGTAAAACTGCAACAAACTTTGAAGTTAAGTATCCGTGGTGGTATCATGGATTTCTGAGAGATCACGTTGGACAGAATGCTCCAACCTAAACTAAGGATTACGAGACCAACTACGGAGAGTTTTTCCATAGCTCTTGGAGGGATGTTTCATGTAGATGCTCGTTTTGGGAGGGCCCTCAACCACATTATTCTGGGATCAGGCCAGGAGTATGGGTTACTCCGCCGCCGACGTGGAATATGACATCGACGGTGTAGCTATGTTTGGTTGCGGTCTACTAAATGGATGTAGCGGAGGATTATAGTTCTGTGGAGGAGACGGACTGCCAGGAATATGAAGATGAGGAGGTGTGCTTGTGGTATGCTGAGGAGAAGGACTGTGATTCAACGGGTCCAGGGTGATTGCCCACAAGGTAGGGTTCCCCATCTGAAGGTTAGGGTTCCCCAATTCTCTACCAGTGTTGCAGGCGCTCCTCACTCTCCTAAACCCCAGCACAGCTTCCCTCCTCCTCTAACTAGTTACCCTAGCTTCCAAGCTAGCCCCTCTGCTCAGGTCCAGGGTGGTAGTCCACCAAATAGGGCTCCCCATCTGGGTAGTAGGACCTCAAGCTCACCTAGGTCTATGGTTAGCTCTTAGGCTAGCTTCCACAGCGCTAAGGCTAGCTCTCTCACTAGCTCCCAGTCTAGCTCTCTCTCTTGGTCCCAGGCTACCTCTTCTTTCTCGCTCCAATGCTACCTCTCTCTCTCGCTCCAAGGCTAGCTCTCTCTCTCGCTCCAAGGCTAGCTCTCTCTCTCACTTCCAGACTAGCTCTCTCTCTCCCTCCCAGGCTAGCTCTCTCTCTCTCTCTCTCGCTCCCAGGCTACCTCCCTTCCTAGCTTCCAGGCTAGCTCTCTCTCTCGCTCCCAGGCTAGCTCTCTCTCTCTCTCGCTCCAAGGCTAGCTCCCTTTCTAGCTTCCAGGCTAGCTCCCTTCCTAGCTTCCAGGCTAGCTCCCTTCCTAACTTCCAGGCTAGCTCCCTTCCTAACTTCCAGGCTAGCATACCTAGTTCTCTTAGCTCTCCTAGCCCCTCTAGCTTACAGGTTAGTTTCTCTAGCTCTTCTGCTAGTCTCCCTTACACACAGGTTCAGAGTTCCCCATCTGTGTATTGGCTCCTCTCCTACCTAGCTCTCCTATTAGCCCTACAGCTAATTTATCTAGCTCCCAAGCTATCCCAGATAGCTCCTTTAGCTTTCAGGCTCCCCAGCTCTCTGCCTATTTGTTCTAGCCCTTTTCTTGATTCTCCTAGCCTACAGGCTAGCCCTCCTAGCGCTCAGGTCCAGGGTGGTAGTCCACCAAACAGGGCTCCCCGTCTGAGAATTAAGAACCCTACTTTCTCTCACAACCCCACCATGTCTCAGGCTAGCTTCGCTGCCACACAGGCTAGCTTACAGGCCTTTCCCACTAGCTCTCTTGCTAGTTCCCCTAGGGATCCAGTCATGTCCCCCAGGGCCCGTGTCATGTCCCCCAAGGCTCCAGTCATGTCCCCCAAGGCTTGAGTCAAGTCCCCTAGCCCTTCTGTCCAGGGTGTTAGATCCCATTTCAGGGCTCCACGTCGGTGTGTTAGCGTCCCCAAACCCAAGATGGCTGACAGTCTTCCCAAGATGGCCAACGGCCCTGCTAAGATGGCCAACGACAGCCCCCTCACCAAGATGCTCCACGCCGGGCCCCGCCGCAGCCTGCTCCACGCCGGGCCCCGCCGCACCCGGCTCCACGCCGGGCCCCGCCGCACCCGGCTCGACATTTACACAAAATAGCATACCTGATTAAATTTGTCAACTACACATTAAGCATTTGATTGATTTAAAACAAAAACATGGCCTGTATAGGGAGGCCCCGAGGAGAGGTTAGGGAACCCGTGCTATAGCTAATAGGATCATGTGTTATGGCTGCCATATTGACAACAGTAATTGCATTTCAATATATCAAGTAACATGCCCCAGTAGAGGAAGTTCATATCAATAGCATGAATGGAAGAAAAAAGAGCCTTGCAATTTTGTACAAGACTAAACTTCCTCACTCTGCCAAATTCACTAGATCGGTTGGTTACGCCAGATTAAACTTCCCCTGAAAATAAGTACTTTCACTATTTCTAATCTTAACCTACTGATCTCAAATGCAGATAAGTACACATTTTTAACCTCCATAAAACTAAAATAAACTTACAGGACCACACAGTGTGCAGCAGTCAGCACCCATTGCTCATTCAAGAGGGAACCACCACAACTATAACTGTCATAGCCAACAGATATCGTCAGGGAAGCCATCCACGGCCAACTCCCTTTTGGAGCGTCTTCTCCCCCCACAATAGAGCTTCGAAACCGGGGCACATTTCTCCCTGGTAAAGTTGGAGTAAATTTGTAAATGACATAACAAACCATTTAAATTACTTATGAAAGCAAAACCCATAACCAAGAAAATAATTAATTGAAATAATAAGTTTAAATAATGTTTCATATTTCCTATTAAATAAAGTTGCCTTGAACCCACCTGCAGCCTCAATGATCAACAGAATTACAGACAGTAGTCCCAAAAAGCCCATAGCTATTCTATTCTTCTATGTGCAGCCAAACAGACTTATACTGTATTTGAAGGTCAGACACAAAATAACTTCCTGGTGTCTACTTATATTTGGAATGCTGAGATAATATCAACACAATATGATATCAAATGAACATACAATCTGATTGACAGTTTTGACGACAGCATGCTGAGGTCATCTGGATTGCTAATAAAATACAGGAAACAATGTTGGGTTTCAACAAATCCATTTGGGTAAGTGGACCTAACGCCTTTGTTATTTTGATCCAGGATACTTAATAATTCATTGCCAGAGCAGGTTGGTTTGTTGATGGGTTACTGTGCTACTATCAGAGAAGGGCAGTATTCCTGAAATACATAATTGAAATAAATACTGTAATTTCATACATACTGAAATATATACTGCCCAGGTGATTCAAAAAAGTGGCATTTATAGTAGAGTGGCAAAAAGAAAACAATTGTTGGAAAATACTCATTGAATGTCAATTACAGTTTGATAGAAGGCAGGTTGGAGACTCTGAAACAAAGTGGAAGAAGATGATATGGTCAAATGAGACAAAGATAGACCTGTTTGACCAACACTGTACATCATCCAAAGAATACCATCCCTGTCAAGTGTAGTGGCAGTTTCATGATTTTGACATGCTTCTTTGCATTGAATGATAGAGGCCTAAATGTATGCAGCAAAGGACAGAGAAATCCTAGCAGAAACATTTTGCAAGTCTGTTAGAGGAATGAGACATGGGAGAAGATTCATCTTCCAGCAGGATTAAACATACAAAAAAACAAGCCACTTCAGTGTGGCTTAGGCTTTAAAAACAAAATTATCATTATCCTAGAGTGGCCCAATCAAAGCACAGACCTTAAACCATTTGAGATTATTTGGAAAGAATCAAAAACTTTTGTACACCAAACGTTGCTGTCCGCATCCCCAACTTGATGGAACATTAACAATTTGCAAAGAAGTATGATTAAAGAATTGCTGTATCCTGATGTGCAAAGTTGGTAGAAATTTACACAAATAGATAACTACCAGTATTAACAAATGTGGTTTTCTTATCTACATTTCTTGAAATTTGCTATAGCTTAATTGTAATCTTTATTGAGAATCTGATAAAAGTTTAAAATGTGATATTTCATTTTGATTAACATACTGCCATACATTCAGTGGCTGATATTACTAGATAATTCATCCTGTTCTTGAAAAGTGAGTCATGTCCGTGGCTTATTAGCAAGCAATCAGGCATTGAGACATTCAAGTAATGTTTGAATGTTAGAAAGGACAAATTAAACACAGACTGCAAGAAGTTCCAAATATAGAAGGTATGCTTTCTCTGAGGATATTTTCTCGGAGGATAAAATATATTTCTATTTGATAAGTTGTGGTATGTTATATGAATTACAATCTTACATTATATATAGACTATGCCAGCTGTGAATAAAATTCATGAAAGAGATATACATTGTTCCTCTTTTTTTGTCTGTAACTGATTATACGGTCAAATCACAGTTTACAAATCTGATTATACGGTC
The DNA here is from genome assembly GCA_016801145.1 of Umbra pygmaea. Classification (NCBI taxonomy): domain Eukaryota; kingdom Metazoa; phylum Chordata; class Actinopteri; order Esociformes; family Umbridae; genus Umbra; species Umbra pygmaea. The sequence continues at coordinate 648 of JACXGM010018248.1, read as the reverse complement.
ACAACTCATTGTGGTAGAAATCCAGTTCCTATTAAAATCTATACTGAGAGCTCTGCAGAAAACAGAGGTCTTGGAACAGCTACTGTACAGTATGTAGGTCACACAGCTTTGGCAGGTCACCTTAACAGAGCACCTCTCCATTGAAAGTATTTAAAATGCCTGTAAAGACTCGGCATCCTACGGAAGAGGATTAGGGCCACATGTGAAAATTTTATTTGAGTTCTGAGATTAAAGTCAGAATTCTGAGAATAAAGTCAGAATTCTGAGATTAAAGTCAGAATTCTGAGAATAAAGTCAGAATTCTGAGAATCAAGTCAGAATTCTGAGATTAAAGTCAGAATTCTGAGAATAAAGTCAGAATTCTGAGAATAAAGTCAGAATTCTGAGAATAAAGTCAGAATTCTGAGAATAAAGTCAGAATTCTGAGATTAAAGTCAGAATTCTGAGATTAAAGTCAGAATTCTGAGAATAAAGTCAGAATTCTGAGAATAAAGTCAGAAGTACCTGTAAGGAACACCCTCAGTGAGTTTCACTTCACTTTGCCTCCCGGTCATGCATGCAGGAGCACTCTGTGCTCTTTAAAACAAAGTACAGTCTTATGCAAACGTTTAGGCACCCCTGATGATTTCCATTTATAAATAATTGGGT
>JACXGM010018247.1:0-19180 GCA_016801145.1 Umbra pygmaea | reverse complement strand
TAAAATGTATTTAATATTAGTACAATAACCAAAAACTCAAGTAATGACACGTTTATTATTACCTAACTTTTGGATACTTACATTTAAACACAGCCAAAGAAGAATTTCGGCTTCGGAAAACACCTCCTATTCTGTTGCGCAAAGGATTGTGGGCTATATCAGCCCAAAAAGCATGCAGGGTTGCATACTTCGAAAATCCCCCGGAAATAGTAGACCATCCGGGGACTGCTGACATACTATATTTGCGTACTATGGTTTGGGACATTCTAATCGTAACCTGGCATACTATTTAGTATGCATACTTTGCGTATTGAGATGTAACCAAACACTCAGAACTAAATACCGTACTAACGAGGGAAGGAGGTGCAGGTGTGGACTAAACAACAGAACTGATAGGCTGACAAAATCATGTGATGGGATCATGTGACACAAAGAGCGGGAAACAAAACCAAAACAAAACACATAGGGGAGGAAACACCCTGTAGTGACACAGAACAAGGACAGAGTCTACAGACATTGTGACAGTTATCTACAGGTGTTTTAGTAAATTCTGTGTGTTATCTACAGGTGTTTTTGAAAATTCTGTGTGTTATCTAAAGGTGTTTTTGTAAATTCTTTGTGTTATCTACAGGTGTTTTTGTAAATTAATGTGTTATCTACAAGTGTTTTTCTGATGTACTACTGTTTGAAAATAGGCCTGTGTCATAAAAAGCAATTGAGGAGAGTGTTCATGTGTTTGGACGTTGTGTGAGTTCGGGGGGACACTCGTGCTCTGGGGCCTCATAGTATGTCAATCCGTCTTCATCTGTTTTATGTCGCCTTTGGAAGGGCGACGCCTGTAGAAGTGTAGGGGATGATCAATAGGATGAGTTGAGTCGAAAGGGAGTGGGATGAAATAGCAGTAACAAATTAAGAAATGTCAGAAATGTTAGAAACAATGTTTTTGTCCAGTTCTATAATTTCAGCTATATCGTTTGGAAGAGCAGAGAAGAACTAGAGAGGAGCACTGTGGAGCGATGAGTTAACGTCTCCTTGCAAAATATGTTATCATGCTGACCAAGTTTAGTGATGAGGCACTGGAAACATTACTTGGCCTATATTAAAAATGTTTTATTATTATTTTATTTTATTTAACCAGTCAAGAAACCGTTCTTATTTGCAGCAACCACAAGGGAGCATTTAGGGTTATCTGTCCTGCTCACAGACAGAACAACAATGCTTTAACCTTGGCGGTTGGAGGATTGAACAGGGGGAATGCTTGAAGGGGAATTGGACATATTGGGTGGGTAGAAAAATTGGGTAAACTTCCTATTTGGAGTGTGAGGAAGTCTGTCAACGTGGATGCCTTTAGTAAGCTCATGTGCGTGATGAATACATTCACCAACTAATCTCACAGGCACACAAACTGCACACAAGGAGTCACTAGCAAGCAACTGCAAAGTCAATAATCCAGCTCTTCAATCCCATATCCCAATTTGCTTTGCCTTGTGCAAGATTTCCTGGCACAGTCGCAGAAGCCGTGGTCCCGTTTTGAACTTCTGACCACAGTAATGTAACTGACATGCAAAGCATCGACTTAGTTTCCAGTTTAAGTTCTAAAGGTCGAGATCAACTTTTATTGTTGTATGATTGGGTGTAAAGAGAAAATGAATTATTAATCACCTGGCTGTTTACACAGCAAAATTTATGGCTGTACTCTTGGCCTTGCATTAAAGACAATAAACCAGAAAAAGTTATCGTTTGCACTGACTGATATGCAGTGTTAATGAGTTATGAGTCATTTAAATCTCACTGTAAACAAGACATAGTTCATGACAGAGTCAAATGGAGGTTTAAATTAGATTATGTGTTTACATTTAGCCCATGTTGAAGTGAAGATAAAAAATACATCAGAGGGCCCAAAACAATATTGGCCAGTACATCAACCCAATGCATTACAGCCTAATACATCAGCCTAATACATTACGGGCCAGTACATCAGCCCAATACATTACGGCAGGGATACTTAAATCTTACCCTACGTGGGCCAGACCCGGCTGGTTTTCTGATTTACCTCATCATTAATTGCACCCACCATGGTGTCCCAGGTCTAAATAAATGCTGGATTAGAGGGTTGTAATGAAAAAATGGAGTTGATCTGGATTCGAGGGCCAGGTTTGAGTATGAGGGCATTATGGACCAATACATCAGCCCAATACTACACTCTAAAAACAAAAGGTTCTAAATAGCACTAAAAGTGGTTCATGGCTTGTAATCATAGGGGAACCACTTTAAGTAGCATTTATCTTTAAAAATGGTGCCATGTAGAACCATAAGAGGTGCCATATAGCACCTTAAGCACCTCATAGAACCACTGAAGAACCGCTGAAGAACCGCTGAAGAACCGCTGGAGAAGTAGTGGTGCTATATAGCACCTTAACTATTTAAAGAACCTGTTAAGCCCAGTTTGGTTCTTCAGCGGTTCCTCAGCTTCTCGAACCACTGCCTAAATTGGTTTACCAACTATCGTACTTCTCTGATAAGGATAAATATAGGACGGTCTGTGGTCTGGACCTCTGGCTGTCTCTATGGGGGTGCCACAGGTTTCGATTCTTGGGCCAACACCCACCACTGCAACCTGCATATATGTACTTGTGGGCTGGCCTTCACTATTCACTCAACAACTCTCTCACTGGTATAATCTCATCTAAAACTCACTTCTACGCAAAACCACACTGTACCTAAACTCACTTCTTACCATTGCCTCACCTCCCTGCGCTCAAGCAGGAACATCTCTCCGGTCACCCGAAAAGCCCATACCTCCTTTGGCCACCACTCCTTCCAGTTCGCAGCTGCTAACGACTGGAATGAACTACAAAAATCATTGAAACTAAAAAACATAATCTCCCTCACTGCTTTTAAGGTACGACTGTCAGAGCTACTGTCAGACCACAGCACATGCTGACCCACTCACTCACTAACTGTACTGTTTTTCATACTTGTTTTATACTTGACTATCTGCACCTGTACATTTTTTAGTTTTGTTTTTTGTGTACTTCATGTGTAACTTTGGGTCACCTTTGCACCTTGTCTTGGCTGGGTCGCCACTGCAAATGAGAAGATGTTCTCAATGGCCCACTTAATAAAATAAATAAATAAAAATATTTTAAAAATATATATTTTATTTATAAAATACAGTATATAGGCCCAGTACATCACAGGGACCAAACACACAACCATCCAAGAGCTATACATCTCATTGTGCCTGAGGAAGGCCTGGGGTATCAACAAACAACAAACTTTTGAATCTAATGCTACATATGTAGAGGTACCTGAGCATCAACGTACACACCAATAGCCTAAATGACAGTTTCTACCCACAAGCTATGAGGTATACTCACTAGATGAACTGACAAATTCCTGGGGAGAGATTGTATACTGTATTCCACTGCTGCTCTGCTGCAACTCTGACATCACTGTGTACATACTATTTATTATTCACTGCTACTAATCCCATAGTACTATTCATGTATACAAGCCATAAGACTACAGAATATCTGAACTGACATATTCCTTTGTAGATAGATACTGTATATTGTATTACCTTGCTGCTCTGATGCTAATGCTACCATCACTGTCTATATAGAATTGATTTCATTTTCACTGCTGCTAATCCTGTACATTCCACATGTATCCAAACCGTAGGGCTACTCAATAACTGATCTAACACATACCCTTGTACTGGACAGAAACTCCATTGCCCTGGTGCTCTGCCACTAACTTTAACATCCCTGTGTAAACAAATTGTTATTTTTCACTGGTGCTAATTCATTAAATGTTTCACCAGTATAATTTGTATCTATTACTCAATGTGTTATATGATTGTATTGTGCTAATATTGTTGTATCTTTCTACAAGAAACGTTTGCATTGATAGAGAAATAATCTTAGCCAAGTGTTTCACATTGTAACTGGCACAAGTGACGATTAAAAATCATTCTGGTTCTGAAAGGAATGCCAAACAAGCCCTGAGAAGTACTGCATTCAATAATCTGATGGGACAGTGTGATTATTGTTGGGAACTGGAATCTGTGGAGTATGTGTTGATCAGAAATGTGGAGGGTGCTTATTACAAACTAAACTACCAGGTTAGGGGGGTTCATAACTAACCAGTCACCATAATTAATTTTTAAACATTTATTTTTCAATGCACACTGTTTATAGTGGTAATAAATTGCCTTTAGCTTTCATCTTAATTAGGAACGTCTTAAAACAGGTGAACTCAGCCAAACCGAGACATTTTCTTTTACTTGGTACTTTTACTACTCTGGTGTTTATGCAATGTCGGCGATATTAAGACTATAGTTTGAAGATTGTTTTGAATAGTAACTACATCTTCAGATACAGTTTTATTTCTTGGAGAGACAGATTGGCAGGTAGGACTGAATCCTCCCTGACTTGCCCAAACTTCAGCACAGTAGGTGGTAGTAATGCGCCAATTTTGTTGGACGCTAACTGCCGTAAATCAACAAAGAAGAAGAACGCCCACAGAAAGCACTACGCGTAGCAAATGAGTAAACAGGCAGGCTAGCTCGCTAGCTAGCTTAATATTCGAGAAGATTGGCTAACTAGCCGATTTATGAATCCAATTTTGAAATAAAAATATTAATGTGTATGTTTACGTGTTAGTTTAACCACGGTCAGTTGAAGTTAGATCACAAAATGGATTTAAATTCAAGCAATCGGTCTCCGAGTCCGAGGGAAGACGGGGAACTCGAAGACGGAGAGATATGCGATGATGACACGGAGGAAAGGGTGCCTGTCCAGCAGGGAGCCATGAGGCCTAGTAGTGTCTGTATCAGAAACATTTCATCGCGAAATACACGAAACTCGAAACAACCAGCACAATCCTTGCCTCCTCTCATGGGTAACCAGCCTACAGATGTTCGACTTTTAATGCCATACAACCGCGGACCTCATTTGCACAATCCCTTTTCCCCGAACCACCACAGACAGCAAGGTGGACCAAGCGGACCCGATCGGCCGCCTCCACTTGGGCCTCACTGCGACCAGAGCCCACGGTCGACCTTCTGGGAACGAAGTCACACAGCCCTGGGTCGTTTTAGACATCGGGGGAAACCAGATGACTGTCGCGGGGATTGGGGAAGAGGAAGCTGGGGAGACCGAGGTGGGGGAGGGAGAGAGACCAGTAGGCCGCTCCCATGTCGCTACGGGCCCGGAGAGAATCCCAATAACATGAAAGAATCTCCCTCGAGGAACAAACGTATCCTTTGGCATTAATCTTACGACTTTGGTGTGATTAAACCTGTGTAAAGGAATGTTGATCAGGTTAAAAAAACTAATACGTCTGTCTGTTTTTTTGCCACAATATTAAGATTTGACAATGGTTATTCGTTGAGTATATAGCCAACTATTTAGATGTGGAATATTGTCATTACATTTGCTTATTACATCATATAATTCTGTCATTACGTTCACGTGTCAAGGAAGTATATCGATATGGTGTCAACAAATTGGCATAAACATTTATTTCTGGTTCATTTGTCTTAACGTTTAAATAGGGTTTTCAATTAAACAAAAATACCTACCGTTGATCTTGAATTAATTTTGGATCCAAATGTGTTTTGTAATTGATTTCAGAAGTCTGCATTTCATTCATGTAATAAAACTCATTAATCATGCCTTACCTTAACTCTTTTGCCCCAGAGAAATTCATGATGGGGAGAAATCAGTTAAGGAACAAACAGATGATGAACAACAATGTTGCTGCCAAACCCGAGAACGGTATTGATGAGAGCTTTGAGGATCTGCTTTGCAAGTACAAGCAGATTCAGCTGGAGCTGGAATGTATTAGAAAAGAAGAAAACATGGTTTTGAAACCCAAAGTAGACTCACCGGCTCAGAATGAGTCAGACATTTCTACCAGTGTTCCCCAAATCGAACCATTACCCAGCAATAACAGTATTTCCAAGGAGTTCTCTTCAGAGGAGATGTCAGGATCAGAGAGAATGGAGGAGAAAAGAGTCTTTCAGGCCTTCAATCTCAAACCTCTACGCCAGAAACTCCTGACTCCTGCAGAAATCGATGCACTCAAATCAAAAACTGAAAATATTGATTCAGAAAAGGAGGAGAGTGAAACTGAGGCCGGAAAAGAAAGCAAAAATGATACAATTGAACCAGTTGCTTCTCTCCTTGTTACTCCCAAAGGTGTGTAAAAGAGCAAGTCCATAGTACAACACTGCAACAATGGCTACAGTGGCAGTAACGCGACTAAACTTTATTCAATAATTGGTTGTTTTATTAGCTGCAATGTTAAGAACCTGCGTGTGTTGCGTGTGGTTTTGTTTTCTTAGGAGAGGAGGAAACTGAGGGGAAAGACGGTGTGACGAAAGAGCCGGACACGGTGGGCTGTGTGTGCTGCAGCAGCGAACCGGGGGAAACAAATAAAGGACAGGATAAAGAGGCAGAGAAGGGTGCAGACACCTGGTGTTTGTGCTGCAGCGAGTCATCAGAGGACTCCTCTCCATCTCCGGTCAAGGTGGGATGCTTTCAGACATTTTCCTGGAACCGTTTTGTCATTTGTTTGGCTTAATAAGGCCAATCTGTCCATTTAGCCAGTTGGATGTACGCATGGATGCTAGTTTTAATGCACAATTATTAACTTGATGTGTGTTTGGAACTAGAATGTGTGTCCCCCTCTGCAGCTAAAAGTGAAGGGGACTACTGAGGACGAGGAGATGTCTGAGCTGCAGCTGCGTCTCCTGGCCCTGCAGTCGGCCAGCCGGAAGTGGCAGCAAAAGGAACAACAGGTGATGAAGGAGAGCAAGGAGAAGATCACCAAGGCCAAGCCCCCCCAAGATGCATGCTCCTGCTCCACTGCCAATCCACCAGAGAGGGGAAGAGTGACCACCAGGTCTGCCTCGTCTGCTGCTTCAGAGAAGGCCAGAACACTGATCAACAAACCCCAGGAGAAAACCAAGGCTGGGCCTAAGCCTCCGGCAGAGAAGGCCAAGGCTGGCCCTAAGCCTCCAGCCGAGAAGGCCAAGTCTGGGCTTAAGCCTCCAGCAGAGAAGGCCAAGGCTGTGCCTAAGCCTCTAGCAGAGAAGGCCAAGGCTGGGCTTAAACCTCCTGCAGATAAAGCCAAGGCTGGGTCTAAGCCTCTAACAGATAAAGCCAAGGCTGAGTCTAAGCCTCCGGTAGATAAAGCCAAGGCTGGATCTAAGCCTCTAACAGATAAAGCCAAGGCTGAGTCTAAGCCTCCAGTAGATAAAGCCAAGGCTGGGTCTAAGCCTCCAACAGAGAAGGGCAAAGTGCCAGTCAAGGGATATCCAGGGAGAAAGACGGTTAGCCCAGGTGAGAAGGTCCATTCTGCTTATTTTGATCGTTAATATTGGTAAGAAACCATCTATTAGTATTTTATTAGGATGTTCTTTAGTCCTAATTAAAGCACCATGTCGCTTCCTCTATTAAACATGAAAATACAGAACGTTTTTTTTTTAGTGCACAAGGATATTAGAGAAACAATTTATAATTTAATTGCAATCAATTTCTCTACACTTGCGTGCTTGCGTTTTGTAAGCGGTTCTTGAGATTTCGGACTCTCAACCGATTGTACTTAGAACTATTAATTATTCAGACTGGAAAACAGTGTGTTCACCACAATTTTCACCACAGCTATTTCACTACAGCTTAAGGGGCTCATATCCTCTTGTGTTTGTGGATAATGAATGGCTGTTTTACGTTCAGAACAAACAAATTTTAAAGACATTGGCGAAGCTTCAGAGCTCTGTTCATCACACTTTATTTAGCATGTCTAGTTTGGTTCTTGTGTGTTTTAGTAATTGTTCTTTTTAAATGTGGATTAGTTTAGTTATGAGTGTGGGATAAAGCAAGTAGGTTTCCATCCCTCAGGCTCCGCTGCTAAGCAGGCGTTCCGGAAGCAGCAGCTCCGGACGTGGAAACTTCAGCATGAGAGAGACCAGCAGGAGCAAAGGAGGCAGGAAGAGGAGGAACGACGACGGAGAGAGGAAGAGATCCGCAAGATCCGGGATCTGTCCAATCAGGACGAGCAGTACAACCGTTTCATGAAGCTGGTAGGCGGGTCTAAGCCACCTCAGCCAACCACCCGGAGCAAGGTATGAGATGGGCCTAAAGCGTAGCTATCCTCTTATTAATGTGTGTCTGAAGCGACTTGAGTAAGATAAAGAATATGGCGATGACTATATTTTGCTCTCTAATAAGCTTTAGGAAATCTTAACCATATTGCTTATAGGTATCAAATCCTTATAGAATTACACATGGTTATGGGACCGGGCTGGTAACTGGAAATGTTCAATTTCCTGCGTAAAGACCTAAGGAAGTGTTTATTTTTTTAACCTGTCTGAAATTCCTTTTCCACAGAGACTTAAGAAAATTTTTAGGTTAACATGTTTAATTTACTTGTCTCAGTCCAGGGACAGCGATCACAACAGGAAGTCTTCTGGTAAACAAGGATTGGACACATCAGGCAATCTCTACCAGTATGACAACTACGACGAGGTTGCCATGGATACTGATAGTGAGACCAACTCTCCAGGTGAGCAACCAGCTCACCTGCCAACGCACTCACTGCACTTTTCACGCTTTCTTAAAGGGGCATTTTATCGTAGCTTATCTACTGAACATATTAATTGGTAACACAACAAAAACATTTTCTCTTAAAAATATTACATCTCAACACATTCTAGGAGGGAATTAGTATTTTGCACTAGAATCCAGCAGGTTCACCTTCTATTCGTCTGTACATTGAAGATCCCAAGGTCCAGTGTCGATGTAGCCTGATGCACAGATTATTACAAATCATCTAAGTGTCATCCAGGATGAAGTGCCTCTTGAAGGAGTGTTGTTGAACACATTACACTATTGAAATTATTGTATCAAGGTCATTAATGTTATTTACATGTTATTGACACATCGAATTTCTAAGGCTTAATTACAGAAACTATTTTATTTTTATTTTTTTCACCTCCAGTATCTTCTCCAGTACATGATCCATTTGAGGTCCCAGCATGCTTCACTCACATGCCAATGCCTTTTCGGATGGACTCTTCCCCTCAATACAGAGTGGTATGTTCCACACAAAAGTCGAAAAACATAAACATGTATCCATTTATCTCTTAAAGTAGTGACTGAAGAGAACATTTTATTTCCCCCCAGGATTTGGGGCAGCCACGTTTCCTGTCTGTCATTCCGTCCGCACCCCCGCCGCCTTTACCCCCAATGCCCCCACCCCCGGATGAGCTGGACCCTCCCCCCAAGCCTCCGTTCGCTGACGAGGAGGAGGAGGAAGAGATGCTGCTCAGAGAGACATGTCTGATGTCCATGGCCAACAAGAAGGTTGCACTGCCTGAGGTAAATGTCCAGATGGCGCCACAGGAACAGCCTTTTCTCTCAAGCTCCTTGTCATACGAATGTGAATTTATCTCAACAGATGATGGATATTTATCACCTTTGTGCTAATTGACAGGTTTTAAACAATGCAAACCAGTAAGGGCAAACTCACATATTCACTTGAATGCTTACGTGTATACAAGCTTTTGACTAGTTAATGTATCGGATGAGCAACTCAATCTTGAAATGGGTTCCTTTCCCCAGAAATACCATTGTTTTCAAAATACTGATTTTGGGTAAAGCCTTTGAGAACACCCTGAATTTATCAGAATCCAATCATAAATGCAGACTCAATGAACACCCCCACCCATGTTTTACTGACAGCAGAATCATCCAATTGAGTGCTTCACATTCCACGTTGAGATAGTGACATGGTTACTCATATTTTTCTGATAAGGACATTATATGATTGCATTATATTCATATCAAATTCCTTATATCCATAAATAAAGGCTAGACATTTTGTCCTCAGTGTTTTCTAAATTCAATTAACCTAGGCTACTGCTTCTGACCTGAGAGCAAGCTTTTAAATCTGGGGAGCTAACTAGTTTAACATTTGTCTGTACTGCAGCTCAGTTTGAACGGGTCACAGATTCCACTAAAACCAATAAAATATTCAGCTAGACAAGAGAGTCTTTGTTAAAAAGTAAGCATTGTGATTATTTTTGTCAAACAATGTCCAATCTAAGACAAGAAATGCTTTAATTAATAACAAATTCAAAAAACGATACCTTACTATTCACCTGCCACAGTATCATCCAATGTGAAAAAGTACCAGCATTTGCCTGGTATAAATTTCCTGCCCTGTTTGTGTCTTTACAAAGCTAGATAATAGTAATGGAAGTTTTATAAATGTGGTAACAGTATCAATCTGCCAAATCAAGTTTATTTGTGACATGTCCAGAAGGCTGCAGGTGTCATTGCATTTAGAGTGAAATCGTTGTGCCAAATCCGATATTTATTTGCAGAATGTGTTTTCCATTTCTAGTTGAGCTAATTGTCTTTGAGTAGTAAATGTGGGTAAATCTGTTTTCAATGTGTTCTCCATCCTTCTTAGGAGACGAGCCTTGACAGTGGGCCCCCCTCTCCGTCGCCCCCTGTTGGTGTGCTTCAGTCGGTACCCAGAAGCAACCTGAGTGTGGTTAGCCTCAACACAGCGGCCCAGCCACGGAGCAACAAGTTCAGCCGAGCGCACCACGTTCCAAGGCCTCCTCTGATGGTAAGGACGACACAGTAGCCTGACAGACAGGAAGCTTCTCAGTGCATTAGTGATTGAATTATTTTTGATATATATTTTGATGATTCATCTCAAGGTGTTATCCTGAAATAAATTCAATTCAGTTATTTTTGAATGGTCTTGATCTTGAATTTTAGAAATGTTTTGTCACATACACATTAAAGGATATCAAAAGGTAAATGATGGCCAGATGTTTACCCTACTAACCATGTTGCGAGTAAGTCACATTATTTAAGAGATCATTTAGGATTTTTGGAATAGTTTGTTGACAGTTTCCTACCCATTTGATGAATTCGGTCTTCTGTAAAATAAACAAATATCAATTTTATTCGGTCTAAAACTGGCTCTGTTGAAAAGGTTAGACCTTGTCATTTCCAAGAATGACAGCCCTGTGTTTTACAGCTTCACTGTGTAAAACAAGGCTTTAGAGGGCCAAGCTTTCTTTATCCTCGATGGCTGTTTGCTGTGTGTTTTTAAAAGTACAATGACTTGGAATCCTGCGGGGAACACATGTGGCTGCCTGTGAGACATTACAACACATTTGAGCAGCACATATTTGCCCGGTGACTCAGTGATCCAGCCAGAGGGCTTTGTAGATTTTCAACCTTGAACAATGACGCTGATCTAAGACTGCTTCCAAGGGCGTGTTTAACTGAATCCTCTCAGAGTAAGAGAAATGATTCATATTATTTTAGAAGACTCCTTTCTAGGGTGACTTATTGGAGATAATGGACAGGACAACAGATGTTTCACCATGTCAGTTCAGGCATTCAATCAAGCAACCTTTTGGTTACAACCCCCCCCCCGTGTCGCTCAGTTTTCAAGCCAAGTACCATGTAAAGGTTGAGGGTTTGATTCCTGTGGGGGCCAGTATGAGAAACAAAATATATGTACTTGGTAAGCTTTCTAAATTGAATATATGAAATCTGAATGAGATCTGGGGGAGTCATGGGCAGGTCATATCATTTACAAGTGGCCCCTAGAGATGGGCCGATACCAATAGCAGTACTTGGTATCGGGACCGATACTGGGCATAAGTACTTGTACTTGTGAAAAAGGCCCGATACTCCAAGCCGATACTTCCTCCACATTTAAGAGCTTTATGCTGCGCAACGCTTTACAGATTAGTCATAGATGGCCATAGTTCTTTCCTTAAAGTGCCAGAGAGGGAATTGTAGCCTACTGTACAACACAGTGTATAGATAGGAAACAGTTGTATTGCTCAAACATGTAACGAATGGAAGAACAATACCAACGAACTAGTAAATCTGATTCACCTGAATGTTTCAATGGAAATGTATTCCAGCACTATGCATATATTTCATATTGATGATAACGACAGTCGTCTACTTTTTTCAGAGACCAGCATACAAAGCTGTACAACTGTATTTTTTGCTATTTAAAAAAGAAAAGCGAATTAAATGATAATTTAGGATAATGCTTCCCTGCAATATGTGGTGATTTGTTGCACACAAAATCACCGCCTAAAATGCATAATCATTAACAAAGACGGAGCCATGCGTGCCTATTATTGAAAAACTCTGTAGAATCAACTATATTTTCCTCATAGCAATTCTCCAGTAGAGTAAAAATGGCGAAATACAAAATTGCTTTTCTAATTTCTATTTTTATTTAGCCAAATATTTGTAAAGTTATAGGTGCATATTAGAATCCTCAAGGAAATGTGTACATTTAAGTACAGGACCGTATGAAGGCTGCAAGTTATTAGGCTAGTCACTGCTGTACCTTTGCATGAGTTAATAATTAACCTTTGGGAAGGAAAGACATGTCGGTTTGCAACACGTCTGGTTGAATAAAATAGTGGTTCTGACATACTAACATTAAGAAATATAAGATGTAGGCTGTAGCCTATTTATATTTTATTCAATAGATTACAGTGATAGTACAGCTGTTGTGTACCGATTATAAGAAACAATCAAATACCTTTTAACAGAATAATATATGATTAGGTCATTATCCTTGTTTGGAGAAAGTCACTTCAAAAAGACATTCTCATCTTACACAAACTTGTTTCTCTCACTTTAGCTAATTAGGGAAGGAGATGTAAACCATTGACATCTGTAATAAATATTACACATTCTTGACCTGCAATGTAAATTATGTTCTTCTGGAAATGTAGGAATATTTACTTTTCAAAATTTGAATTGGCTGATCAACATCTAAGAAATAGCAGATTTTAGCTTGATAAATGTGACATTTGGCGTAGTTATTAAAAGTACTTGTATCGGCACTCATTTCGGCAAGTACCCAAAATGAAATACTCTGTACTTGTACTCGTTCCATAAAAAGTGGTATCGGCCCATCCCTAGTGGCGCCTCAGTACGTTGGTCCTAACAATTGATGCACATGTCCCCCCCAGCTCCCCAGGCACAAGGCAGTGGTGGTGCAGCTAAACTGTTCTGAAGACAGTGACTCAGACGTGGAGTCCTGCAGCGGCTCGACACAGACACAGGCTGTGTTCGGAGGCCTGGAGTTTATGATCAAGGAGGCCCGCAGGATTGCAGAGGTAAGGGTGTGGGATGATGTGTCCCCAAGGTTTGGCTGTCCAGATTTTCACAGAGTGCCTCTCAATGTACGGTATATATTAATGTCAGAATATTCATTTGAAATGCGCCCAAGTGTGCTAATCGTATGTGACAGGTTGTCAATGCTGGTTTTCTCTAAAACTCCAGGCAGCAAAACCCAAAGCGACCTCCGGGTCTGAGAAAGAGAACCATCCCGTCAGAACTCCAGAGTCTTTGTCTGAAGCCAAGAAGACCGAGTATCGCCTGCTCAAAGAAGAAATAGCCAGGTAGAGTTTAGTCACTTCCGTTGTGTTTTAAGTTCATAATGTGTGTATGTTGAGAGGACACTGAACCTTTAGAGCAGGGGTATGCAACTCTAACCCTACGGGGTCTGGAGCCTGCTGGTTTTCTGTTTTACCTCAACATTAATTGGACTCATCTGGTGTCCCAGGTCTAAATAAGTCCCAGATTAGAGGTTTGCAATGAAAACGTGGGGTGGATCTGACTTCGAGGTCCGGCGTTGGCTTTAGAGGTTATTGACTGCTGCTGATGGGCATTTTTCTATACAGTGAATCTTTGAATAGTCCTCCATTCATTCCTGCATAATAATTGAAACGTTACACCTTGTTAAGTAAAATCATATTTATTTTTACATTTACTATATCATACATTTTCTTATATTTACATTAGCACTAAAGCATTGCAGGCTAATTTTCCATACATTTAAGTATTGGAGAAACAAATGATAATAATTTATATTTGTGTATTGTGTACAATATGCTTTCTTAAAGATAGTACACCGCTGCAGTGTTTTCGAAATAATAGGGTTCCTCTAGTCTTTTCGAGTACTGGGCAGCACTACTATTTATTAGCTTAGTTGTTTTGAAAGTCGATGTAGCAGGCAGCTAGCTATACTTCTGCTCAAAATTTGCATACCCATGGGGAATTGGTAATAGATGTACCAGTTTTAAAGAAAACATGATGAGCAGGAAAAACAATTAATTTTTATCATGGGATTCATTTTCAACTGTACGTCATAACAGAATGGCACAATCATATTGTAACCTGGCTTTTTAAATTTTAGTTCTTGATATAATTAACCTTGGCATTAAGATATCCCCGAATCTTCCACTTTTTAACAAGTGATTGAACAGTACTTACTGGCATTTGCAAGGCTTTGGATATCTTTATATATCCATTTCCAACTTTATGCAGTTCCAGTACCTTCTTACCCAGGTCTGTTGACAGTTCTTTTATTTGCTCCCCATGGCTCAGTATCTAGCCTGCTCAGTGCATCCACGTGAGAGCTAACAAACACATTGACTCTTTCTACACAGACCCTAATTGCAATTTAAAATGTTTCAAGTGTGGGAAATTAACATTTAATTGACATTTTATCCAGTGTCTGTCATCTTGTGTGTCTATAACAAGGCCAAACATTCAAGGGTATGTAAACGTTTGATCAAGGCCATTTGGGTGATTTCTTTTATCGGTACGATTTACAAAGGAGCCAAAAAACTGATAATTAATGGCTTCATATGATCACTTACATAAGTCAGATTATTTGTATGAACAGTCATAGTGTCAACATCAATTACAATTTCTGCCCGGGTATGCAAACTTATGAGCAAAACTTTGTCTTTGTGGCCAGTAGTTCATACCCTGGTCACGAATATAGGCAGTCCTTCATATTTTGGTTCAGACTAGCTAAACACTATCCTAGGTGGATGGGTCTGACAGGCTGCCTTGCTCTTCGCGCTGAAAAATCTAGACCTTCACACATTAACTTGTATTCCGCTTGGGTGTCTCTCTGCAGCAGGGAGAAACAGAAGGTTCTGAAGGACTACAGTCCCAGGGGCACGGCCTCTCCGGCCGGCTCTGACCCCGACATGGACTTTGCCGCCAAGGCTGCTGCCGAGCTGGAGCTGTCAGAGATGGAGACAATGCTGACCAAGCACAGGTGAGACCCTCAAACCCCTGGAACAAGGTACATGTCCAGGAACGTACTGGAACCGTCTCACATTAGAGATTTGATTTAGCTTAGTTTTTCCTGTCTCTGACCCCCCCCATCTTCAGAAACCTCCTTCAGAAGGATGAAGCCATCCTGGGCCAGCTGTTACAACAGGCGCAGAAGAAGAAGGAGACCCTGAAGGCTGCCGAGGCTAAGGTGGCCAAGCTCAAAGAGCAGCTCGTGGCATCAGAGAAGATCGTCTCCGCCAACAAGACCCTCCTCAACAGGCTCCAGGAGCAGGTGTGTGCAGGGTGTTAGATTGGAAGGTGTCCAGAGGGCATAACATGCCATAGAAGGGATCTATGAAGTGTGAAAGGAACGCCCATGGTATTTAACCTGGGACTACATTGGGAGCAATGAGTGAGGTGTCTCAGGCTTTTACTCTGTGGAGGCGGAATTGAGGAATCTGACTTTTTGGGAAAAATACCAAACTAAAAGAATGTCTTCAAAAGGAAATGGCACATTTCTGGTAATTCTCCTTTCTGTTGTTCTTGGGTGTATTGCAGCGCTGCTCATGCCTGCCTTTCCACTCAGCACCTGATCAAATATTATTGTGGTCATGAAAGTCATCTCTCTCTGTGTGTGTGTGTGTGTGTGTGTGTGTGTGTGTGTGTGTGTGTGTGTGGTGGGCGCTTGCAGGTCCACCGTGTTCAGCACCGTGTGTCTGTGAAGAAGGCTCACAGTGTGAAGCTGGAGTCGGAGCTGCTCCAAGCCCAGGTAACTGCTGGAAAAGGAGCAGGGGGTCAGAAACGACGAACAGACAACAGCCAAACCTCGGTAAGGAAAATGTGGACCCACAGTGTATCAAGTTCTTACTGGTTGATCGTTAAAACACTATACCAAGTTCTTACTGGTTGATTACAAATATTGAAATGTCTCACAAGGACTGCCAGTTGATCCTCTGTCCTCTGCTCCTCAGCCTTCGAAGCGTCTGCGTGTGGAAGCCTCAGTCACCGCCCGCAGCTCAGAGCGCCACTATGCCGACCTACTGGCCCAGAAGAAGCATCTGCAGCAGCTGGAGTCAGAATACGCCCTCAAGATCCAGAAACTGAAGGCGGCGCAGGCCCTCCACAACCGTGGACCCCTAGCAGATCCCCCTCCCCCCCAGGCCTCCTCCACTCCTCTCCCTAGGACCCGCCAGCCCAGCAGTGCCCCCGTCAGCCCCTTCACCCTGCCACAGCCCTCCCTCCACGACCTCACCCTGGATAAGCTTGCCCTAGTCAGCAGCGACGATGCCGCCGAGGCGGAGGACAATGACCCCGAACCCGCTGCCATGGCGGCGGCTCGCGGCGCTCGAAGGCGCTCCCTCCGAGAGACTGGCTCCTTCACCAAGCCCAAGCTAGAGCCTGGGGGCGCCGGGCTAGTCAAGGACAGCCTAGCCAACCCAGCCACCATTAAGGCACCTGGGCCTGGGGAGCTATTCCTCGGACTGGAGGTTGAGGTCCTGCAGAAAATGGACAAAAAGCAAGCCCGCCTGGGAGAGCTTCTCCTGGGGGAATTACAGGGGCTCAGAGGCACCGTGGAAAAACTCTCCCGTGGCAAGGTAACGTTGAAAAAGTCAACATAAGTTCATACAATAACATAAAGCACAAAAACCCAGGCAGTTATTCTCCATGGCAGTAATAAAATACTGATTGTTATTGATGCTTACAATAATCACCTAAAATCCCTACTTCATTTAAATGTTTGTGGTTCAGCCGTGTTCAGAGTTGGGTAAGTGTTGCAGTTCTTGGATCTTTCCAATCGGGTTTAAACGTTGATGCCACCCCAGTTACTCCAAACAAATCTTTTGCCTTTCTCGGTGTCTGTTGATGTTTAGACTGTAGTGCTTTGTGTTTTGTTTGTCTTGATGAATCTGTGTGCTGCTACCTTGGCCATGACTCTGGAAAATAGATTTTTAATTTGAGTGAGGCTAACATGGAAAAGTAAATGTTCAGTGGGAAATGGAAAGTTTGTTCTATTGTTCCAGCTGATAGCTGTGGATGTGGATGCAATAGCTGCTCGGTCAAGTCACACGGAGTTGAAACCTGTACCTTTCGGGCCATATCGCAGTCCACTCCTGGTCTTCAAGTCATACAGGTAGGTGGCTTCTTCACTGATAGGCTAACTACTTGTTAATAGTGCCTAGCACTTCAACAACATACTGCCTTTAATGAGAATATGTCACTTCCTTTGCCTTTTTTCAGGTTTAGCCCATACTTTCGGACCAAAGAGAAGTTTTCCCTGAGTTCTGTCTCCTACAGCAACATGGTAGCGCCCAAAAAGTGTTTCTGTCGCTTCGACCTCACAGGCACTTGCAATGATGATGACTGCCAGTGGTAAGTCAGTCATGCGTGCGCAGCGTTCTCTTGTACGTGAACTTAAATTTCTGCCTGAACTAAAGCCTGTTGGTAACAGACTCCTCAGTTTCAAAGTTTTATCTGTCATTGTGCATTAACTGTTATTGAAGATGACAAGCTTGTATTCTGCAAACTTTCTCAATTGTGGAACATCGGTAGAACAGTAAACAAAATGATTAGCAACAGTAGTCACGGGCAAAGTTGATATGGAGCCCAGAAAAGGGGGACCAACAACATCATCTTGATCCAGATGAGTTCTGCCTCCTGTGGGTGACGGTCTGATGTTGGCTCTGTTTCTAGGCAGCACATGAGAAACTGCACTTTTAGTGGAAACCAGCTGTTTCAGGATATCCTGTCGTACAACCTTGCCCTGATTGGCTGCTCTGAAAACAGTTCTACAGATGACATCAGTGTTGCCACAGGTAACAGGAAAACAGTGCAGTAATATAACGCCATTGACTTTTTATGTTTTGAAGACTTTGGTGGAGAAGCCTTTCATTTTATTTTATGATTAAAAACAACTTTGAGACATCCACTAAGCAATGTCACATGAGCCAATGTTGCTTGGGTCCAATTTTCAGAAAAGTACATCAAAAAGCTCTTTGGGGCCAATAAGGATCGCATGGGAATGGACCAGAAGGCTGTCTTACTTGTAAGCAAAGTGAACGAAAGCAAAAAACATGGTGAGTTGTCACGCCAGTCTCACAACCAGGCCCGGATCTACGGGGGGTGGCAAAGTAGGGCCCACCCAGATAGAATCTGTGCCCCCCCAGTTCTGTCTCCCATTAAGCAATGCAAATAGTATATTAATTAGTTATGCCCCCCAATTTATGAAAAAACATTCATCTAGAGCCGGGCCTGCTTACAAGCAAGTGCATGTGCCTCAGAAGAAGTAAAACATTTGAAAACGTGAAACATTTTTTTGTTCCAGTCCCTCCTTTCACCACATGTAAGGACCTCAGGAGGTGGAGACCCCAACCACCACGCCAAGCCAGCCCCAACGCAGGGGTCGGCAGCTGGGACGAGAGTAAAGACGCCAACCCTGGTCCTGTCAAATACGGTGAGTCAGTCAGTAGGTTCATCCCTCAACAGCAAACTACAATGGC
This sequence comes from Umbra pygmaea, assembly GCA_016801145.1. Classification (NCBI taxonomy): domain Eukaryota; kingdom Metazoa; phylum Chordata; class Actinopteri; order Esociformes; family Umbridae; genus Umbra; species Umbra pygmaea. Next base: position 534 of record JACXGM010018247.1, on the reverse strand, counting down.
CAAACAGACTTAGAAGAGACAAAACGGTGAACATGGCATAACGGATTCGACCCCTGCTGTTTCTCTCCTGGTCACAGAGCGCTTATCCAAGGCCAGCTTGTCTGCTGCGCTGGATGTCTGTGTTGCTCCAGAGGACAAGCGTTATTTCATCAGTGAGACTGATGACATTTCCAATCTGGAGACCAGTGTCCTGGAGAGCCCCGGCAATGCCCAGCTCTGGATCAAGCTCACCTTCAAATACCTCGGCCAGAAAGAAGTGTAAGTAAATAACCACTAAGACATGATCAAATACCTCAACAAGATAGGCCCAAGTAAATACCTCAACCAGTATTACATCAGGGTGGGAAATTAACACCCGCCACCCGCCAATGGCGGGTAGATTTTCACATTGGCGGGTAACATTTCCCTATCTACCAGCCACTCTGGCGGGTGAATTGTACAACATATAATACGTTTTTTTTATTCGGCTACTTGTAACATTACTTGTTTCGGTTTGGAGATAAATGCGTTTGACAAAAATGCGGAAGCTTACTC
>JACXGM010018246.1:0-19181 GCA_016801145.1 Umbra pygmaea | reverse complement strand
GGGCTACATTAACAACTTAGACCACTATGCCATGCAGAGTCCCTGGGCTACATTAACAATTTAGACCACTATGCCATGCAGAGTCCCAGGGCTACATTAACAACTTAGACCACTATGTCATGCAGAGTCCCAGGGCTACATTAACAACTTAGACCACTATGTCATGCAGAGTCCCTGGGCTACATTAACAACTTAGACCACTATGCCATGCAGAGTCCCTGGGCTACATTACTTTGGCTGATAACGTACAATATGTGCAGACAAGGCCAATGCTAATGGATGGGAAACTAAGAAACCCAACTGAGTGTCAGTGAAGCCTGAAAAAGAGGTGTAAAGGGGGGAGACAACATGCAAAATACTGTAGGGTGTCAACTGGACACCCTGTTGTCCAGAGTAAAGTGAACATATCCTATGAGCATTTCCTCATTGTCTAGTGGGTGCAAACAGGCTATCGTACTAACAGTCAGAGCAGCAACCTCAGGCCTGCTGCCCATATTATTGTCTACAGGAAGCGCTGCTTTGGCAATTCGTAAACATCCTGTTGTAGTGCACACAAAAAGAGGAGAGTGACATGGCTGAGCAAGAAATACAGATGACAGCAGGCCAGATGCTGTAAACTGTGACCAATTTCCTTAAATGTGTCAAAAAGAAATCCCTCTGTGCTATGCATTATCCAAATATTACCTAGCATGGCACACTCCGAATGAAATAACTAAATCAATTACAATTAATGTGTCATTTAATGTCAAACTGGAAAGTACATAGGAAAAAATATTAACAAATGCAGTGTGAAACTAAAATGTATAACTATGTATGGAAAATTTAAATACTTGGACCCCCCGATTTGTCTCCTAATTTATGATGTTCCATTCCCCTTGTCTTATCTGCAACTCCACACCAGGTGTGAGATGACCGAAAATTGATCACAAGCTTCCACAAAGGCCGTGTCACCAAGCCGTCTGATTCTTATGATGAATAAAGAACTCCCAACATGAAAATGCGTGGTTTTAGAAAGTGACAGATGATAAAACAGGCATACAAAAAAAACTTTTATTGCAAAAAAATGAAAATAAATCCTGCAGTTGTAGAAGTGGAATTTTTTTTGAAAAGCCTTGATAAAATGCAATCAAGTGAGTATTTTTGCGAGTGCAAGATTATTTCCAGACAGTTTTGGGGAAAAACAACCATCAGCCTGGGACAAAACACTGCTTCTCACAATGTAACAACTGAGACAAATGTCAGATTATATTACAAAATAAACAAGTCACTATTTAAAGATGCCTTCCACGATATTAGGCAATGTTTATGCCTGTTTAAGCCTTGGTGTTCTAAATCATTTTAATATAGGCACTATTGGGCAAAAAATTATATTTATTAAACACTATGTACTACAGCTTTTATTTTATAAGAGATTGCTTTGTTGCATATAACGTAAAATGTTTGATGATGATTTTTTGGATATGTTTCTTGGAACTTTTTAATAATATACCATTCAATATGTATGCTATTTCAATATAAACAAATATAAATATATTGTCCCAACTTAACTGCCTTTCTCATTTTTAATATAACTTTTAATGTGCGAAATTGTACACTGTCTAGAAAATATGTACAGTACTGGAGGAAAAAGTAATGTTTATCGTATGTATATTTTGACATTGTAAGTTTCTAAACACCATGGTGACTGCATTCACAAGAAATGCTGTGTCCGGTAATTTCACACAGTGGTTTCATCATTGCTTTAATTTTCATTCGGTGCACAGCTATCCAAATAAATTACCCCACACCCACATGTCTGCATTTCACCTGGCTGTAAATATGCATTTAAATGGAGTCTGAGCACACCTATTCAATGACTCATTCTTGAGGCAGTAAATAATTGACACATTTGCTTCTCACTGAATAACACAGTATAAATGACCAATCACAGCAGAACACATCTGTAGTCAGTGGGGGAGTGGGGGAGTCAGCACACTCGTAAAAACATAACGGACCACTCAATTAATCTGGGTTCACCCATTTTTGGAAATTCTTAATGAAATCATAAATGACCACATAGAGTTCATAAATAACCATAAGGAATATTTTTAACTCTGTGTTTTCAATTCATTGATCACTGATGATTAGGTATGAACTCAGTTTTTTCTACAGTTTGAATGTGCCCTCTCACCAGACTGAGATCATGAAGAAAAAACATTTTGTCCATTCTATGGACTCGAACTCACAATCTCCTGCATCGCAAATGTATTGCATCACTGACTAGGGAATTGAATGGATATTCCACGTTCGCCACAAAGTTTTTGGTGGAAAACAAAACTAATGTGCAGTACTTTTATTTCAGGAAGCGACTTCCAGACTTCATACTGTACAGTTGGGGTCAAAGGTTTTGAGAATGACACATACTTATTTTCACAGAGTCTGCTGCCTCAGTGTTGATGATGGCAATTTGCATTACTCCAGAATGTCATGAATACTGATCCGATGAATTGAAATTAATTGTAAAGTCCCTCTTTGCCATGAAAATGAACTTAATCCCCAAAAAACATTTCCACTGCATTTCAGCCCCGCCACAAAAGAACCAGCTGCCATCATGTCAGCAGGTCTGGGTGGGTTACTTTTGAAATGTAATCCATTACATTTATTAGTAATCCATCCACAATTTTAATCAGTAACGTAACTTTTACATTACACAAACTCAGTAACTTAATCTGAATACTTTCCATTACTTTTAGATTACTTTAGAAAGCTAGTTTATAACCAGTTGAATGGCATTGCAGAAAGGTTGTTTACATAACCTGGTTTAAGATTAAATCAAAACCAAATTCTGTGGCTCCCAAAATAATGTTGCAATAAGATATACAGTAGCACTCTACAATAAATAGAAAGTTCACCCGAATCTATGTCAGTAAGAACATTATAAGTGGACTGATGGCAAATGGTAGTGTACCAAAAGTAAAAAAGATATAGTGGGTCCAATAATGGCAGTTGACTATATAAGGTACAATATTATGTTCTAATTTGTATATATTGTTTGACAAATGCATACAGTATATTTTGATAATTTACCACCAAAAACTGCTATTAGGAAACATGAACAAACAGTGTAATTTACTTATCATGTTGACTAGATGACAGAGCTAAAACCCTGACACAATATACATAGATATTTTTATATCTAGAGCTCTTATACACAATGTCTTACTAAATACAGTTTTCAACAGACAATCGACCAAATCTAAAAGTATCTAAAAGTAATCCAAAATGTATTTTAAAAGTATTACAATTTTTTGGTAATCTGATTGCTGTAAAGGAGGGTGGTGCTTGAAATCATTTTTCTTCCTCTGTCAAACACGGTTACCTGCAAGGATTGCTTTGCACAAAAAGGGCTTCACAGGCAAGGATAAGGCTGCTAGTAATATTGCACCTAAATCAACCATTTATCAGATCATCAAGAACTTCAAGGAGAGAGGCTCAATTACTGTGAAGGTGTCGGGGCGCCCCAAGAAAGTCCAGCAAGTGCCAGAACCATCTCCTAAAGTTGATTCAGCTGCTTGATCAGGGTACCACCAGTGCAGAACTTGCTCAGGAATGGCAGTAGGCAGGTGTGAGTGCATCTGCATGCACAGTGAGGCAAATCATTTTGGAGGGAGACCTGGTGTCAAAAAGAGCAGCAAAGAAGCCAATTCTTTTCAGGCTGAAAATCTGTGACAAACTGATATTCTGCAAAAGGTACAGGGATAAATATTGACTCTTTGAATAGACTTAATGTAATTGTCAATAAAAGCCTTTGACACTTATGGAATGATTATAATTATACTTCAGTATATCATAGTAACTACTGACAAAAAAATCTAAGATCACTGAAACAGCAAACTTTGTGGAGACCAACACTTGGGTAAGTTTTTAAACTATTGACCATGATGGTACCGTATAACGTTTGTTTATTGAATTACAGTAGAACGGAGAATTGAGATGCAGGTTCGAGGATATGACGATATTGCTCCACTTTCTTAAAACAGTATTAAAACAAATAAGGCTTTATTCAAATTAAGAAACGAGTTAAACTGTATAATAACACAATTATATTTGTTGAATAGTAGTCGCTGTCCCAAAAACATGTTATTTTACAGAACCATTGTTTAATTGTGAATGAATACATCATTTCGGCTAGAGTAGGTCGATATGGATATAAAGTGATATCTTGATATTATTTGGCATTTTGATGTGGATAGGCTATTTCACGATATATCTCTGTTTTATTAAAACGGTATTAGTAAACAGAGGAAGGTTGTGTTCATGGAGGATTCTACATTTTTTAAACAGGAAAACAAAATGAAACATGCAACACAATCGAGTGATGGATCACATCGTAGTTGGATACAAATCTCCATGCAATTCACATCGGCTTTATTTACATCAAGAGATGCATTCTATTATATTACAATTACATTGCAGTCAATGCAGTCTCTGTTTTAAAAATGGATATCTCTAGGAGGGATTTGAAATCACAAACTCCTGCATCGTGGTAAAAGACGAAATCACTACTACACCACCTAAAACTTACTGATTTCAGCAGAAAACATGATGTACTTCAGGGAGCGTTGTTTTTTTTAAGCAGTCCAGCGCCGCTATGCGTTGGTAATTGTCCATTTCATGTTACCTAAATGTACAGATTTGGTGATGCGCTGTGAGTGTGGACAAATTAGATGAGCAACATCTTTAGTGTAGATTCCAAAGTACTATTGCTCTTATTGCACTTTCAAATCTTGACATAAGATGCTTATTCTGGTAATCACAAAAGCCAATTTTGCTTGAATAGGAATGGGATTGCATTTGCATTCCACATGTCAACCACATTACCAATCATGAGTCTATAGATAAAAACACAAAAATGTCACAATACAGCAAATCTTAGGGGTCCAGAAGGTAGATTCTTAGTGTGGTATGAAAATCATTTGTTTGGCTAGACAACCAAATGGAAAATTCATTAAACGCAATGAAGGTGCTTGCATGACAAGCAAGAAAGTAGAGATGCACAATGTTTTCTATGGCAGACAAAGTTAAGCTGTATTTGTGCCTCTGTGTTTGTGTGTGCAGAGGCTGATAAACCAAGTCCTCCAATCTAGAGTCCAGGCAGTCAGTGACCTATCAGGGGTCTTCCTTACTCACAGCTGTGACAGAACAAACTCAGTCACCTTGCTAGCCATCGTAGGGGACTGAAGTAGAGCAAACAAATCCCAAAATAAAATGGCAATTACAGTAAATCTCTGCCTGAAACTTCTCTCTTGGTTTAACAAAACAAAGTGGTTATGCAAGATTGCTTCAAAAGGAGTTGCCTCAAAACACTTCGCAGTTTTGAGTTATTTAGCTTACTAATTTTAATTGACTGTACTCAGCTAGCCAAAGGATACACATCATACACCCATGACTTTAGTTTAGGATTCAAAATATGGAATACTCACCTTCCTATCGATCTTTCCCTCTGCCCAAAATTTTCAGAAAAGTGGAGGGATGTTTAACTTATTGTTATTGTGGGAGTACCTGCTCTTCTCCCAGGGAAGAAACAAAGAAAGAAGCATAGGGGCAGGATAGCCGATCACATGCCTCTGCCGAGTATTCTTGTTTTGAACAATCAATCCCTGGCCAACAAAATGGACAATCTCAGGCAGGGATGCTGACGGGGGACAACTGGGATTGTTGTCCGGGGCCCAGTCCTGAGGGGGGCCCACATTTTGTTTTTGCACAGTCATATTTTTTGGTGGAGGGCCCTAAATCTGGAGTTGTGTCCCGGGCCCAGGGCGTCCTGTTGGCATCCCTGTCTCAGGGCTAGAGTTGCCTTCCAAAGAGACATAAAACACTACAATAACCTTTGTTTTTCTGAAACATGGCTTAACCCAGAAACGAAAACAAAATACATTCAGCTATCAGGATTTAAAGTTCACCGCACAGACAGGAACCAAGGCCTATCTGGTAAGAGGGGAGGCGGCTGCAGAGGTTGAAGGGGTGGGGGGGTCAGCCTGTCAGTGCTCAGACCGTACGCCCCACACTGCATCAAATTGGTCTGCATGGCTGTTGTCCCAGAAGGGAGCCTCTTCTAAGGAAATGAATTACTGGATACATGTCATGTGGTCTGATGGGACCAAGATAAACTTATTTGGTGTCAGATGGTGTCAAGCGTGTGTCACAGCAGTACAAAGACAAGTGTGTCATGCCTATAGTCAAGCAAGGTGGTGGGAGTGTCATGGTCTGGGACTGTATGAGTGCTGCCGGCAACGGAGTGTTACAGTTCATTGAGGGAACCATGAATGCCAACATGTACTGTGACATACTGAAGCAGAGCATGATCCCCTCCCTTAGGAGACTGGGCCGCAGGGCAGTATTCCAACAAGATAACAACCCCAAACACATCTCCAAGATGACTTCTGCCTTGCTAAAGAAGCTGAGGGCAAAGGTGATGGACTGGCCAAGCATGTCTCCAGACGTAAATCCTATTGAGCATCTGTGGGGCATCCTCAAACGGAAGGTGGAGGAGCGCACGGTTGCTAACATCCACCAGCTCTGTGATGTCATCATGGAGGAGTGGAAGAGGACTCCAGTGGCAACCTGTGAAGCTCTGGTGAAATCCATGCCCAAGAGGGTTAAGGCAGTGCTGGGTTAAGGCAATCGTTGCGGAAAACACAAACAGAATCGGGGAATCCAGGCATTAACATGGAATTCAACAAAATATTTTTTTTAATCAGAATCCTAAAATTCAAATATATTCACGTAAAGTTATTAATTACCACCGCATATCTCCTTTTCTGAAAGTGTTGCGAATCTGTAAATGCAGTCCCCTCTGTATGCGAAGTGAATATGCGTCTCTCATTCTCTACTCTGTGGTGCGAAGTACTTAAAACAACGCTACTTCCGCCCTTAAAAATTCCCCAGACAACTTTATTTCATGGCAGTTTGTGCATAACATTACTTCAGTGAAAACATTTTAAGCGAAATTCCACGGATAGAGGTAAATGTGCAAAATGTGTTTATTTTTCTCCATTTCTTTCACAAATCCATTCACAATGAAAAATATCAATAATTTGTCTATGTATATAAATTACTTGAAGTAATTTGTCTCGCTCATCCGGAAACTCTCACTAAGGGAGTCAAGCTAGCACGAATGCTACAGAAGATCATGGCTTTGTCCACATGAATGCGCTTGATAAAACTTAAATAATGTTTATAAATATATAAGTTTGTCATTGTTTTATTTAAAGGTACAACAGGTAACTTTTCTGCATTAAAAAAATCAAAAATCACTATACCTATGTTATAAATATTTTTTTGTTGTGTTATTATCCCAAATGTTTCCACCAACTTTCAAAGCCAGAGAAATTTGTAATGTAATTCGAAGAACAAGTATTTGATACACTGCCGACTTACAAAGCATGTAGAGGTCTGTAAATTTCATCATAGGTACAGTTGAACTGTGAGAGATGGAATCTATTCGTTTTTCTTTAAAAAGCCCTTTTGTTTTATCTACTCATTACCTGTATTAACTGCACCTGTTTGAACTTGTTACCTGTATAAAAGACACCTGTCCCCACACTCAATCAAATAGACTCCAACCTCTCCACAATGGCCAAAACCAGAGAGCTGTGTAAGGACATCAGGGATAAAATTGTAGACCTGCACAAGGCTGGGATGGGCTACAGGACAATAGGCAAGCAGCTTGGTGAGAAGGCAACAACTGTTGGCGCAATTATTAGAAAATGGAAAAAGTTCAAGATGACGGTCAATCTCTCTCGGTCTGGGGCTCCATGCATATCTCACCTCGTGGGGCATCAATGATCATGAGGAAGGTGAGGGATCAGACCAGAACTACACGGCAGGACCTGGTCAATGACCTGAAGAGAGCTGGGACCACAGTCTCAATGAAAACCATTAGTAACACACTACACTCTAAAAACAAAATGTTCTAAATAGCACTAAAAGTGGTTCATGGCTTGTAATCATAGGGGAACCACTTTAAGTGCTATGTAGCACATATCTTTAAAAATGGTGCCATGTAGAACCATAAGAGGTGCCATATAGCACCTTAAGCACTTCATAGAACCACTGAAGAACCGCTTAAGAACCGCTGAAGAACCGCTGGAGAAGTAGTGGTGCTATATAGCACCTTAACTATTTAAAGAACCTGTTAAGCCCAGTTTGGTTCTTCAGCGGTTCTTCATCAGTTCTTTGGGGTGGTTGAGGTGCTATATAGCACTTAAAGTGGTTCCCCTATGATTACAAGCCATGAACCAATTTTAGTGCTATTTAGAACCTTTTGTTTTTAGAGTGTATGCCGTCATGGATTTAAATCCTGCAGCGCAAGCAAGTTCCCCCTGCTCAAGCCAGCGCATGTCAAGGCCTGTCTGAAGTTTGCCAATGACCATCTGGATGATCCAGAGGAGGAATTGGAGAAGGTCATGTGGTCTGATGAGACAAAAGTAGAGCTTTATGGTCTAAACTCCACTCGCGGTGTTTGGAGGAAGAAAAAGTATGAGTACAACCCCAAGAACACCATCCCAACCGTGAAGCATGGAAGTGGAAACATCATTCTTTGGGGATGCTTTTCTGCAAAGGGGACAAGACAATTGCACCGTATTGAGGGGAGGATGGATGTGGCCATGTATCGCAAAATCTTGGCCAACAACCTCCTTCCCTCAGTGAAAGCATTGAAGATGGGTCGTGGCTGGGTCTTCCAGCATGACAACAACCCGAAACTAAGGAGTGGCTCCGTAAGAAGCATTTTAAGGTCCTGGAGTGGCCTAGCCAGTCTCCAGACCTGAACCCAATAGAAAATCTTTGGAGGGAGCTAAAAGTCCGTATTGCCCAGCCCCGAAATTTGAAGGATCTGGAGAAGGTCTGTATGGAGGAGTGGGCCAAAATCTCTGCTGCAGTGTGTGCAAACCTGGTCAAGAACTACAGGAAACATATGATCTCTGTAATTGCATTCAAAGGTTTCTCTACCAAATACTGAATTCTGCTTTTCTGATGTGTCAAATACTTATGTCATGCAATAAAATGCAAATTCATTATTTAAAAATCATACATTGTGATTTTCTGGACTTTTGTTTTGGATTCCGTCTCTCACAGTTGAAGTGTACCTATGATAAAAATTACAGACCTCTACATGCTTTGTAAGTAGGAAAACCAGCAAAATCGGCAGTGTATCAAATACTTGTTCTCCCCACTGTAATCTTTGACTCCTCTAGTTGCTCTAATTTCCGGGGAACCACCAAATGGCATTACATAAAGTAAAGACCCATAACTAAACATAACGTGAATAAAGCTATAATATATTTAACAATACACAGCGCCGGTGCTAGCTACAGGCAAGAACCATTAACCTGGCAACACTACAGTATATTTTGCCGGAAACACGAACTCAGCAGTGTTGCTAAAATTAGTCTATTGTTGGATGAAACAGATTCTAGTGCATGTTTTTCAAATGTAATCGTGTTTTCAAGAGACACTGACAACATATTCAATCAATTTGTGTGTACAACATATTTCTTTCTGTTTTGAATAAAAAGTTATTAAAAACATGTTAAATTATATTTTTTGCAATCACATGCTCTTATTGTTTCTTTACACACAATACAATTGCATTTGGTTACAATTCACTAGCTTTATAAATAACAAGGCTCTACAGTGCCCCCATTTCACAAGAATTTGCTCCTAAAAATAGCCATGTGAGACAAAGAAAAATGATTTACGAGCGTAGTGTGCAAGTATAAATTACAACCTACCATAATGCATTTTTCCCCCGCTTCTAATTGTTAAAAAAACTACAACTCCAACATTCCGCACAGAGTCATGCGCCAACTTCAGTAGTTTTCTGTGACAACGCAGTGCAGTCAAAGTGAAATGTGGGAAAAACACTGGGAAAAAGAAAAAGTATAAATTCTGTGTTACTTGAAAATTTTTCCATGCACTCCTAAATTTCTTTGTGTGCTCCGACAGTTTTTTATTTAGGAGTACATGTACTCCTTGGGAAAAAAGTTACCCTAGAGCCCTGAATAAGAATGATTATTGCAATGAATTAAAAAAATAAGCGCTATTGTTTGGAAAAAACAAAAATCATGGTTCGCGTTGCTGCCATAATAGTGTTATTATTTTGATTGAGAAACCCCTAGCGGCCAAAAACTACATATGTACCTTTAATGCAGGTGTCTCCTCGCTTAGTTTTTATTTTGGCTAGATTCTTCTGTTAGAAGAAGAAATTAGGTTCTATTAACGTGACAAATACCTATGCACATTTTGTGAAACAGCCTTTCATCTGTGAGTCAGGAAATAGTTACTTTGATCATATGGAAAGTAAATGTAGCCTATCTGGCTATGCACATGCAAACTGTACAGCAGTATTTTCTATATTTTAGGTTCAGGTGCAGGCTTCTGAATGCAACTTTTTCCAAATAGTTGTTCAGTTGCAGATAGGTGAAACAATTAGTTGAACAAACCACTTCTGCCTGGTGGTATAGAAGGACCCCTGATGGTAGAGTAATAAAAACTTTTGGGGACCACTGGCCCAGGGTGTTTAGGTATATGGAGGTTTGAGATAAAAAGTGGAATCACAAAAAATAAAACAAAAATCACGGAATTTGGAGGAAAAAAAGAAAAAAAATGTAATTGGGCATAAAATAAAAAGATTTTATAGGTCCCTATTTAGAAGCTTGTTCTAAATTCTCGGAAATAGAAATACATGCTTTTCTCAAAGTCCCGTAAAACCATTTCTACTGGGTGGTATACAAACACCTTATTACTTGGATAGACTGTGATCTAGCCTTTAAGCCATTTTTATCAGAGATGGTTTAACAAAAAAAGCTTAAATATAAGGAAAATAAATATTTCTTCTCCCTGGCAAGTAGGAAGTTAATTGTTCAATTAACCTTTTTAGCTATTCTTGATTAAGAAGACACTATGGGCCCTGTTTTAACGATCTGAAACGCAAGTATCAAATGCGAAACGCAAGTGACATTGTGGGAAGGTCCCGAGCGCTGTTGCTATTTTACCGGCGGGATAAATGACTCTTGCGCCCGACGCAAATCTAAAATGGGTAGGTCTAAAGTAGCTTTATTAGTCATAGGTGTGGTTTGGGCGTAACGTGCGTCAGAGCGTCATCTCACATTCCCTTTAAGAGCAGGTGCGGTTGTTCCATTGCAGATTGCTATTATAATGGCGGACTGCTATTGAAAATAATAAAAATAAAATGTAAATAAAGAAATGTCACAAGACATAGCCTACTTTCTGATGTTTTGGACTCACTCTCACTAAATCACGAGGTTATGAATGCATGGTTATATTTTTGACTAGCCAGAAAAAATCCAGACCCAAATCCTGAACGATTTAGGGTCTGGGCTCGAGTAATGTAAATGACTCACTGTATGCATTTGGATAACACTACGACCATTCACCAGTGGGTTTTCACTAAACCTATGGCGGAGCTAACTTGTATATTAAACCCTTGCCGTAAACGTCTGCAGAACAGCAAAAACGTCCTTCTTAAAAAGTAACTATTCGAGCGCCGTCTTCTGTTCCTCTTTTAGACAAAAAGCCAAGTCTAACTCGTTCATTGTAGCGGCCAAAGCAGTTTCAAACAACTGGTGTAGATCCATAGCGATCTTACAATGTTTACTAATGACTTAAGGTCGCATTCGCAGAGCTGTCGTCATCTGTTTAACACGCCTCTGGCCCGCCTATATCAGATACACCAATGTGATTGGTGCAGCTCTGCTACAAGGGCATAGTTAATGAGCAGCATTACTCAGTGCCAGAGTAACTTGCTGAGCAAATTCAAATTGTGCTCTCGCGAGAACACTGGATTTCCATGGTAACATTAGACCAAGATTACTCCTCTGTCAAATAAGCTTTCCTCTCCCGTTCTGTATTTCTGGGCATTTGGGTTAAGTTTCAACGGCACATGCATTTCAACATCACGTCTTCTGAAGTCCTCTAATATTTCCTAAATAATGTCATCAACACATCCATGATTCATGGAAATGTTGCATAAAACACAACAAGCCACAAAGAATGCTGCAACTTGAGTAGTGTACCTGTTCTATCCAAACACCTGACGCGCATTTTCAGTGTGCCAAATGTTCGTTCAATTGGGCTACACTGCGTGTTTGTTTTTGTTTTCGATTAAACAGCATTTCACGCACTTGCTGGCATCATAAATTGTGTCATCATTAACCATGTCTTTAACGTATAGCATGTCTTTAAATTCCTCATGGCAAAGTTGCCATAAATGAATCCTGAAATTAGTAATTCGCAAAGACATGGATGATTTGGCTTTTAGCATTGTAAATTAATTGTATACTTGTTGATTGAATGAGTTCACTTGAGGTTGATGTCAGTGCAAATATTCCATTCTGAATAATTTGTGTAAATGTGAACACTAGATGTATACCTATTTTTTTTCAAATTTTCGGACACCACAATAACTTCCCTCGTGCGGTAATATTTTTCCTTCTAATTATGTATTGCAATAATATACAACTGCATTTGTGTAAATGAGAGGAGCAAGTGTATGCACGTTGTGCACATGCTACATTATGGTTAAGCATGCGCCCTTATATGAATAAAACGCCACTGACTTTTAACCAGGTTTTTCCTGGTCAGTGGCGGAATTGTTTTCGGGAACTGCAAGATAGCACCAGGGAACGTTTGCGCCGGAACACGCTTCTTCTTTCCGCTGAACCGCCCAACGAACGCAAGTTCATTCCCTAATTTACCGACGCGCGTCTGTGGAAGGAAAAGTCCCATATGCGTCGGGTGCAAGATAGGAATGATACATGCGTTTGTGTAAAAAGTCAATTGCGCTGGGTGTAAGATAGGGCCATATATATCAAAATATAACAGATACAACTCTTACAACAACATCCCTTGACTCTAATTATCATAGTACCCTTCGTTTAATTACATCTGATAGTTTTAATACTCATCACAGAAAGTTAGATGGACTTCATTAAAGACCTGTAGGCTACTGCACTACATTCTGTTTATAAAGTTATTCTCCACAAGCTCCCAATTTACTTGTCATCCGTGTTGAAGCCTAGTGTTTTGGAACATTTGATTTTCACAAATTTACTCATTACAGTCAATGCTAAAGTTTAGGCACCCCTGACAATTTCCAGGATTTTCATTTATAAATAATTGGGTGTTTGGTTTAGCAATTTCATTTTGATCTATCAAATAACTGAAGGACATAGTAATATTTCAGTAGTGAAATTAGGTTATTTGGATTAACAGAAAATGTGCAATATGCATCAAAATGAAATTAGACAGATGCATAAATTTGGGCACCCCAACAGAAATATCACATCAATATTTTGTTGAGCCTCTTTTAGCTAAACAAAAAAGCCTCTAGACGCTTCATATAGCCTGTAATGAGTGTCTGGATTCTGGATGAAGGTATTTTGGCCAATCCCTCTTTTGATGGTTGCCGAGCATGGACAGCCCGCTTCAAATCACCCCATGATTGTACTTGTTCCTCTGCATAAAGGCCAGAGTAGATTTTGAGCAGTGTTTTGGGTCATTGTCTTGTTAAAATATCCAGCCCCGGCATAACTTCAACTTTGTGACTGATTCCTCTACATTATTCTCAAATATCTGCTGATATTAAGTGGAATCCATGCGACCCTCAACTTTAACAAGATTCCCAGTTCCGGCACTGGTCACACAGCCCCACAGCATGATGGAACCTCCACCAAATTTGACTGTGGGTAGCAAGCATTTGTCTTGGAATGCTGTGTTTTTTTGCCACCATGCATAACGCCCCTTGTTATGACAAATAACTCCATCTTTGTTTCATCAGTCCACAACACCTTCTTCCAAAATGAAGCTGGCTTTTCCAAATGTGCGTTTGCATACCTCAAGCGACTCTGATATTGGCGTGTGCAGAAAAGGCTTCTTCCGCATCACTCTTCCATACAGCTTCTCCTTGTGCAAAGTGCGCTGAATTGTTGAACGATGCACCTTAAATACCTTTCCTCATGATTGGATCACCTGTCTAGGTAGTTACAGGTATTCAAATCAACAAAATGAAAAGGGGGCCCAAATGTATGCACCTGTCTAATTTCGTTTTGATGAATATTGCACATTTTCTGTTAATCCAATTAACCTCATTTCATTACCGAAATATTACTGTGTCCTTCAGTTATTTGATAGATCAAAATGAAATTGCTGATCCAAACACCCAATTATTTATAAATGAAAATCATGGAAATTGCCAGGGGTGCCTAAACATTTGCATACAACTGTATTTCACAAAGTTCTGTCAGAGACATGTGCCCAGCTTGACGTAGCAATCCTACCAACTTCGGCTCTAAACTCCTTTGGTGAGAGAGCTCCTTTGGTGAGAGAGCTAATAATTTGACTGACAGTCAAATTATTATTTAAAGTGATTTAAGAACATTGACAAATTATTGAATTTCATCATGTTTCCCCTTTAATATATTATTAATATTTTTATATTCACTTATTTTTTTATTTTTTTTCCATGCCTTCACTATTAACAACACAAATTAGATACATTTATTGTGGTTTCATACACGTGGTTCAAACTTTAATAAAACTAGTGATTTGTGTTAAATACTATAAGCCTAATATTTTAGTCTACATTCTCTGTACTGGCCACTCATTTTCACACTGCTTATCACAGATTAACATTGCCTGGTGACAATGACTAATCGTCTCTTTATTTGTCGGCTTGTCAGTAACAGTTTCCCCCATAAATAGTTATGTTTATTTCAGATAAATCTTCAATGCTGTTTGATTGTATTGGGCCGGCAAACTAAAATATCTGAACTTTTAAGCAAAGCGTAAATAACAGCTTTAATAAAATAATCAAAGCCTTTAAAGAACATTCACTCTGCTTAACAGGTGTTTTGACAACCTTTGTCATTCTAATTTTTCCCCACTTCCCTGTAACTGTCAGGCAACTACTTCATCAGCTAGCCGTCATTACTTTTCCCACATGACATGAAGTATGTTTGATTGTAGCCTACTGTACCTGCAGAATCAGAAACTAATTATTTTGTTATAAAAGTGTTGAAATAACACTAGGACCTATGTAATTCAGTTTTGATAACTGATACATACTCCTGTGAAATAATTAAAAAAATCTAATCTGTTGTGATTATAGAGTTACCCATAAAACCCAATGTCATTTTTTTTGTGTTTTTAGGTTTTATCAGTTTAACCCGAATTCCAGAAGCCCTAAATCTATATCAGACTTGTTCACAAGACCTGTAGGTACTGGAGATAAGGGTTCACTCTCAGGTAGGTAAAACTGCATTTGAATACCATGCCACACACTCATAGAAAGATTTACAGAGTAAACTTATGATTGAGGTTTTTGTGTCTGTACAACAGTTTAAATGTCTGTTACTTTACCTTTTTAGTATTAACTGTGAATGTTTCTGTTCACAGTTAAAAAAAAGGGTAAAAGCAATTGTCTGTGGGCACCTCCTGCAACACAATTCCCTTTTGGGGGTTGCCTTGCTGTGGCCTCTCCAGTTCACCTGCTGTCACTTTCCTTTGCACCAAAACAAGTGACATTGATTCACAATCTCTTATGCTTCCGAACTGGACGAATTGATATCCCTGAAGTTTAATTAACTTGGTGTTATACTGTCATGATTCCGTGTTCCCTTAATGTTTTTTAGCAGTGTAGTTGTCAAAAAACATTCCATCCTTATTTATTATGACTTTGACAAAAAGTATCATTTTACATTGAAGAGGTTTACCTTGAAATGTTGTATTATTTATTTATATGTTTTTATCATTTTACATTGAAGAGGTTTACCTTGAAATGTTGTATTATTTATTTATATATTTTTTAACCTGTATTTAACCAGGTGTAACAGTTGAGAACAGTTTCTCATTTGCAACAGTGACCTGGCCAAGATAAAGCGCAGTGGTGCAAGACAACTTAAAGTTAGACATGAAGTATACACAAAATAAACCGACTTTGATATTTCTACGGACTAGAAGAAGAAGAAAAAGGTAAACAATGGCAGAACTGGCAGCAGCACTGACGTTAATGTCAACAGTGGCTAAGATTATCTTAACTATATTGTTATGAACCATTTACAATTTTATTATGAACCATTAACTCTGTTATTACAAATCGTTTACTGTGCCTTTGAACTCGTCCATGCTTCCTGTTTCCGCTTTGACGTCATTTTGACGTCACTTTGGCGCGCGCCTGGTCGAGAACTTCAAATATACCACAGGCATCAGATTTAATTTTGGATTGGAGATGGTTAATGTGGGTCTGGAATTAATGTGAACAGTCTATCCAGACCCCTAGCTATATGTATGTGTCCACATATTCTAGTTTAGTTTTCCTATAGGTTAGTAGCAGTTGTAGATCATGAAAGGAATGTTGTATGGCATTAAATCTATTTTGGAGGTTTTAGCACAGTGTTCAATGTAGGGCCAGATGTATCTAGAGTGGTGTCATCTGCATAGAGGTGGATCAGAGAGTAACCAGCGGCAAGAGTGATATCAGTGATATACACAGAGAATTACTTGCTGTATTTGTAGTAGCTCATCAGGAGGATGAAATTGCATTTGTAACAAGCTTTGTATGAATTCAAATGAAACATTGGATGATTTAAACATTGTATATTATCTGTCCATATAATGTGACACATTCTAATTTGCATCATTTGCAAAGAGCCCTATTTTAGAAATGGGATAAGCCTCTGTTATCAGTTTGCTCTAAACTTAACACAGATCAGATTATGACCACCTGCCTAATATTGTGTAGATCCCCCTTTGCCACCAAAACAGCAGCCCCATATACAACAAACTGTGATGCACTGTGTTCTGACACATTTCTATCAAACCCAGCATTAACTTTTTTTATACGCCTGTTTAATTTAGGTTTATCATTCCAAAAAATGTCAATTTTTTTTTCACAGGATTTGATGAAGATCAAGTAAAACGATAACACACATCATTCTTCGAAAAACCTAACCAAGGGATTGCTCTATTTTCAGCAGGACAATTCTTGAATGTGATGCTAAACATGCAAGAATAAATTAGACTTTAAATAATATGGTATATAAATGATTCCCAAACATGTATAGAGATGACATACACAGTCATACACCTTTTTTAAAGGTATTTTTATTATTTGTATTGAGAGGACAGTAGGAGGCAGAGGCTAAGGAGTCAGGTATGTGGGAAAGGAGAACAGGGGAAGAGCACAGATAACCAGCCGAGCCGGGGCTTGAACCCACTTTGCCTTTGGCCATGTAGGGCTACATCAAACTCCAAAACAACTGTTACAAATGAAACAATTTTCTAAATTGGAGACTGTGTAGGGGTATTTAAATGTACATGAAATACCAAGATGACTGTTAATTCAATACCAAAAAATCTAAAGTTCTATTATCTATATTTAAGGCACTTCCCTCTAAAATACAATACTTTTGGGATGAGGCCCAAAGCTGGCGGTAAAGGGGCGTTACATTTCTGCAGGAAATGTGAAGGTCGTTCTGGCGAAGGATGACTCAACTATAGCCTATCAGTAGCAGAGGGTGCAGCCTGCCAGGAAATAACTGTTTAAATAAATGGACTTAAGTTGTTATATCACAGGGTTCAGAACAATAGAGAAAAACAGATATGCAGTTTAGCTGAGCCACTACCTTTAAACCTATACCGGGTATATTATTTTCTGTAAAGCATGTTCTGGCATTTGCAAGTGCCTTTTTGGGATATGGTACTTGTTTGGTAGTTGTTTTTCTGACCACAACCAGCATACATACACAGCCTACAGTGTAACGTCTTGTAAATTCTCCAGACCCCCTCCCACCACCAAACACACAGACTCACACACTCTGATTGCGGCAGTCTTGTTCTTTGTGGTGCTTGTGCAGGTGGTATTTGACAGCATTGTTTTGTCTGTATGGCCCGGTATCCAAAAGGCTTGAGAAATGTGGTGAAAGGTCGAGTGTATGTAGCTACAAATCTAGTTTAAATAAACAGTACTGCAAAGTAGCATTATATTTGATTACGGCTTGATCTGCCACTTTTTAGGTACACCCTCAATTACACAAAATGGATTAATCTCATAAAAAGTCAGTCACATGGCCATTGTTTGCTATGAAACTATTTGGAGATCTCCAGTGAGCTTGATTATTTAGTCCAAGAACAGGATTAAAGGTGCACACCATGCTACAGGGACTAGGAAGAGCTGGGAGCCAAACATTTCAAGGACCCAATATATGTTCACCCATGCTTGACTAAAGAGAGTGCCAGCAGGGATTAAAGATGCATTTCGGAATGTTCGTAATTGCAAAAATAATTTTTACCCCCCCCCCATTTTAGTCCGGATGTGTAGTATATAACCCAACAGTATTTCTTGGCTATTGAAAGCATTCCATTACCAATCCTCAGGCAGGGGATTCCCAACAAATGTGTGGTATGGTTTGCTAACGTAAGTCCCATTGACAGAGATGTCAATCAAATCTGAGCTACAGTATACGGTGACGTCTAATGAGTTTGTAGATCGAGCACAACCTCTTAACACAGGAAAACATGAGAGAAAATAAGAAACCGAGCGGGGACCCGCTTTAGCTCTAGGACGCCTAAATTCACGTTCTTAAGAACCTATAGGCGCTAAATAGTTCTAAATATCACCTAATATCGCAGACGGCATCTTAAAGTAAAAGTAATATTTGGAAGTAGTATGCAGACTGTACTTGTCCGAAAGTCAAGTGAAAAAACAAACACAATTTAACAAGCACAGAGATTGAGATAAACAAATTAATCTGCAATATATATAGTATTCATCGGCCATGAAATCGGTGTGTGAGCCCGCAATTTTACCTTTCATTCTTAAACGTGGTTGCTCTTTCAAATTATGAGATGACTAGCTAACGTTAGCCATTGTGCATTCTGACACCACGTTGATCACTCTGAGCTCTGTTTACACAGTGCAAGGGCTGTTAAAGGGATACTTCACCCTACAGCTATCTGGAGGTGCTAGTAGCTTCCCCCAGACATTTGTAGAACAGTGAGATATGTTTTACCCATGCCTGGCTAGTGTAAGAGCAAGATTTGAAATTTCGCGGGGTATTTTCACACGCTGACGTCACCGTGTGAGTCCAATGGACTTTGGAGATAGGAAAAATGAATGTAGG
>JACXGM010018245.1:0-19321 GCA_016801145.1 Umbra pygmaea | reverse complement strand
ACTTTACACACACACTTTACACACACACTTTACACACACACACACACACACACACACACTTTACACACACACACACACACACACACACACACACTTTACACACACACACACACACTTTACACACACACACACACACACACACACACACACTTTACACAGTTTACACAGTTGAAGTTAATGGGTACTTCTGATATTTTCCTCAGTCACCTCAAGAATCCAGGCATTGCTCAGAAGATCCAGAAGCTGATTGACGTGGGACTGATAGCCATCCGGTGATGACTGAATGGATGACAGTGCCCCATGAAGAGCAGCAAGACAAGAGAGGATCCAGATGTCTCCAGATATAACACCCCCTCCCTCCCCCTCAACCGTATACTGTATAAGCACCTAGCCCTGACCGCAACCAACCGCTCCACCTTTACTTTGTCCATCTACAGCCTTAAAGAGTTTGTACTTGATTTGCAAGCACGTAGTTCTCTGAGGAGTAGACAGAAATAATTAATTTGATTAGGAAAAATGTTCTTAAAAGAAAGACCTGTCAAGTAAACCGTTGACAATTTTCAAACAGCAATGTAGCTAATAACAAAGCTAGTCACGTTATATTTTTTAGCTGTTGGGTGTTAAAACAAGTAAATTGGCCACATGACTGCATAATTTCTTTCTCTTCAATTGCTTTGAAATCCACTGGGTCCTACTGGGATCAGATGTGGAGGAATTTGACTTGTGATTTCTACCCCCAGACATGATTACTTCTTTACGTAGAGATGCCATTGGCCATGCTTATAAGCTCTTTTCTGTGCTTGTCAGGTCTTCAGAAATAAATGTTGTCATGTATGTACTGGTCTTGGGAGCAGGTATTCCAACTAGATTAAAGGTGTGGATGGTTAATATTGAACTCTGAATATCTCCTACTGTATACATGAACAAAGCTTTTACTGATGGTGCAGAGCAAAGTATCCACTGTAGTTATTGCTTGCATTGGGGAACGAAATGGCTGCCAGCCAGCAACTGCATGTCATGATTTTCGTAAGGCTTGAAAATGATGTCATGCACAAGGTTTTTTGTTTGACGGTGAAGGGTGCGGGAGGGTTAAGAAACTGTACTGTCCCTTCAGTCTCCTTTTTAAAATGTCAGTGTTTCACCATAGCCTTGGTCTGCTGGCATTTTTCCATCACACTGGGTGCCACCAAATTTAAATGTGACCATAGTTGAGTTCCATGATTAACACATCCAGAACATTCAAGTGGGAAACACACATGGTCTGTGTCAAATATAATGCCCCAGATGTGTAATGTACGAGTACAATTAATCCTGTTCTGCAAAATATATCTGAATGTATTTCTAAGTTAATCCTGGTCTGTGGTTATTTCTGCGTCTGTTTCCTTATTGTCCAACTGGGAAAGCCATCCAACAAGCGTTTAGCGTATTTGCTGAACAGTACACTGCTTGATTAATAAAAAATGAAAAATGTGCATACTCAAGTACTCAATGCCTTACCTAAAATAAAAATGAACCTTGATACTTCAAGGTATTATATGATTAACATTCTCACCACTAGAGTGTGTGATTCCCCAAGCCCTCATTTTAGTGTGGTCCTATTTCTGTTTCCCAATGTTCTCCGGTGTGTTGGACCCACAACATTATTGTGTTATTAAAACCATACAGGCAAAACCATTTTTGTAAAAATAATCAAAAGATGTTTGCTTTACAACAGCTTAAAACAATATAAACCACATACTGTAAATGGTAAATATTTGCAATTCATCTCAGCTAGATCACATTTATGAAGTGATATTTGTCTTTGTGATAAAATGTTGTTTTTGTTTAAGTTAATGGTAAACCTAGTCTTGATTATTACAAAGAAAAATTTTACATTTAATATTTTATGGAAATGATAAATGAGCCACATTGAACACACATTCATGCCAGTCTACAAACCCCATGAGCGAGCGTTACTGTGTTTGTGTTGCAAATGTATGTCTTGCATTTGATGCATGAGTACTGTGTGTTGTTGGTCCCGAGCTGGCTGCTGTCAGCCTGTTATTGGGGCTCGCAGCTGATGGGCTGGATCCTGACTGGTTGGTCATGTGACTGGCACTTAATTGGCTGGTCTTGACTGGGCTTGCTGACTGGTCCTGGGGCTGACTGTTGGTAGGCTGGGGCTAGTGGTCCAGGGGCTAACTGGTCTTTGGCTGGCTACTGACTAGCTGGTCCTGGGGCTGGCTGCTGACTGCCTGTTTATGGGACTGGCTGTTGACTGGCTGGTGCTGGTCCTGGCTTTTGACTGGCTGGTGCTGGACTTGGCTGTTGACTGGCTGGTGCTGGTCCTGGGCCTGGCTGTTGACTGGCTGGTGCTGGTCCTGGCTGTTGACTGGCTGGTGTTGGTGCTGGCTGTTGACTGACTGGTGCTGGTCCTGGCTGTTGACTGGCTGGTGCTGGTCCTGGCTGTTGACTGGCTGGTCCTGGTCCTGGCTGTTGACTGGCTGGTCCTGGTCCTGGCTGTTGACTGGCTGGTGCTGGGGCTGACTGTCTGATGGTCAGTCATCTTACTGCAATTTGAGACATAATGTACAGGTGTACACACAACCCAGACACTTTGCCCAGGTAGGAAGAATAAAGAGTGAAGGTACAAAGCAAATCTTTTGTTTAATTTTAGCCATGTTAACTTGTTTTCACCTGTTTTTTAGACCAGAACATCACATATGTAAAGTAAATGTTTTGGGGGGGTGCCCAGTGTGCACTCAATGAAATATGTTCTTGTACATGTTCTTCAAAGAAAATGAGCCAAGGACAATTTGTCTCAGATTGAAAATATTATTGTATAATTTTCCTTTCAGTAAACATTGAAAACGGGTCCCACAGAGGTTATTATAACTGTGGGAGTGGAGTGGTGAGACATAAGGATTGCAGAATATAAATTTATTGGATGATTCAAACTAAAAAGCAATAAACATTAATAGTTTGGATTTGAGAATCTTAGGTAAAAATGTTAGGAATCCAGTCTACAATTTATTGACAGAATTGTTTTTAGTGAAATTGCATACCACAATAGAAATGTTTTCTTACCGCAAATTATCGGCTCTGTGTGCAAAAATATAAGTTGCCTAGAAACAGCATCTGATAAATGGTTTCTTTTTCACAAACACAGTGCTGATGAAGGCATGTGAAAGCGGAACATTCATTTCTGTCTTGACATTTCACTACACAGGATGAGACCGCGCTAAGACAGACAGAGGAAGTCACAGAGTTTTCTCAAGCATCACACTACCAGACAGGGACTGACACTGAGGGCACCTGCTGTTGGACTGAAGAAAATTAGTTTGTGGCTTCAACTAGGTAAGGGAACAAAACTGTCCTCTCAGGGCTGTGAAGAAATGCTCAATGCAATTAAGAAAAATAGGATATAATCTTATGTATAGAGAGAGAGAGATGTTGAGGTGCAGAACATTGAATAATCCAGTCAATTTTGACCTACTGTGCTAATGATACTATTAAAGTCCATATGCCTTGTCCTAGAATGTATAGAAAAACAAAGCTTGGATATTGATAATGTACAAATTATTCAGAAAGGGTGATTAATTTAGCAGGAAGTAATGTGGTTTTGATTTCCTATCATTACATGCTGAGGTTTCTGTCATTTGTTTTGGAAAGGCTCATGTGAAAGCTTCAGGTAATGCAGTGTGTTGTGTTTTTATTTTACAGTTTTGTTAGATCTTATAGCTGTACAATTTCTATTAAAAAATATATATTACCATGCTGTAATACTAGGACTTAAAACAAGATAATTGACTGCTAGTTTATGTATTATAGCCTGAAATCAAAACCCATTAAAGATATATGTTTTTGTTCCAGCTTTTTTTACACATTCTGCCTTACAACATTCAAGTTTTGGCAATAGTTTGGAAACGTAAAAAAAAAGGAAAATAAAATAACAGAGTTGGAAAAGTAATCAGTCCCATCATTTTTTTACTTACGTAGAGCCAACTCATGCTTTAATTACAGCCATCGGTTCTGTACCAAGGTAAAGTTGGTTGGATATTGGATATTCAACAGATAGTCGAATCCCGAAATCAGTCCTGCTTTCCCAGGCTCAGCCACACGATAACCCGGTGTATCAGACCAAGTACACAGCGATCTGCGTATGGTTAGGGACCGTCAATAAATTATATGCCTCAAAGTTAGTGATTCAATAGCATTTTAACCATGTGCGTTAGAAACCTCCAACCACTTTTTAATTGTTCAAAGAGGACACTGACATGTTGCACAGGCTTTTGAATTTCAATATTTTTTTTAGAATTTTTTTGGTGACTTTTAAAAACTATAAAATTAAATAGCTTTTTTGTTGAATGACTTATAGGGCTCAAACCACTTTTCAGTTGCTCAGAGATGACTCCTAGATGTTGCACAGCATTTGGAATTTCAAATAAATGTTTAGAATGTTTTTGGTGAAATTTTAAAGATTTCAAAATTCAATAGCTTTTTTGTTGAAGAGAGACCTCAAACCACTATTCAGTTGTTCAGAGTTGTCCCACTTGTTCAGTTGTCCAAGTACCTATCTATGCAATATGCAATGAATTAACTATGAATATTGCAATGTAATACGAGTGCTATTATTCTGTAGATAAAACCAAAGAGCTTGTGCTGCCAACACCACACAGTTTTGCTAGGCGAATGCGCCAGCCCCACCGCCAGCGACGCCTTTGCATAGGAGCTTCAATTTCCAGGTGCTGGCTTCAAAGAGTTGGCTCTCTCATTGGCTCCATCTCCTCGCTGTGTTCATAAGGGGCAGGATTTGATAGGCTCTATGCTTCCACCTGCTCCTTCTCCAGCCTATCAATTGTCTTTTTTTGTTTTTTATTTTATGTTACTTGTTTAGTTTGATGCATGATTGTGGTTATTTTTTTGTGTGTGTTTAATAATTCACTTTGAGTTTGGGTAAAGTTGTCCTTTGTTTTTTATTCCTACCAGTTAGTTTATTAAGATTTCTCCAGATTCTTTTCCCATTTCCCTGAGGGTCATTAATTTTTCTGATAAAAAATCAGCCTTAGCCTTTCTTAAATTCCTTAATACCTTATTTCAGAGAGTTGTAAAGGTAAGCCGATCAATTCTATGCCCTGATTTTAGAGCCCTCTTTAAAGCAGAATCTCTCTCTTACATTTGCTGCCAGAGAGTGTCATTTAGCCATGGTAAGGTGGTCTTTTTCCATGTCTATGTTGGACCTTCCCTGTGAAGGTTGCTCTTATTTCGTTAATGTTGATCAGCCCAATCACTCATGAGTAGGCTAGTATAAACACACTGCCTAAAGGTGACAGGGGGTCAGATTGCTCAGTTGTTAGGGAGTCAGACTTGTAAGCAATTCCCAACCCCGACTGCGTTAAATGTTGTTGTGTCCTTAAGCAAGGAACTTTACCCTACGTTGCGCCAGGGGGATGTCCCTTTATTCACTGTAAGTCTCTATGGATAAAAGCATATGCTAAATGACTAAAATGTAAAATATAAAACATGTGACAAGGCCAACCATTTATTCATATGTACTAATTGTAAGTGTTGTTGTTTTAACAATGCATTTGTATTCCTTAATTAAAACAATGAAGTAAACATGGCATTCTCAGTCGTTTTACACAGGGTTGTTGCAAGTGATCGTGGCCCCTATGAAAATATATATATGTCTGGGCCCCCATCTTAAATATATTCATATTAATTGTATTATGTTATTATTAAGATCTGAACAGTGCCTGCAGTCCTCGTCTTCCAATTGCCTTACCACTCTATCCTGGTTCATTCTCCTATTTGTTGACTGCTAGAGTGCTTTTACTCTGTCCTTCTGCACTACCTCTGACTGGCTGGCAGCACTTTCTGTAGAGGAGGATAGGCAAAGGCAGTTTTGATTAACTCACACATTAACTGGTAGCATATGGAATAATCAGACTGTGGAAAAGTCAAGAATTGATAGTTGGATAGCTATCCTATCTGTGTAACCTGCATTTTAATATGTTGTTAGATTCACCACAAAAAATGATACTAACATTTAATAACTGTAAGCAATTTGTGTTTTTGCATTGCCAGCTGTAAGTTTTGCTCATTGATCTGCATGAATGACCGCAAAACCTCTTGCAATTGACGATTCCAAGTCACTGTTCAGCTCACGTAGCACAGAGTTTGTGGTTTGACTAATCAAGTCTGTTTCCGAAGATGGCGGCTGCCTTGTAGACACAAACGTTAATGTCTTTTAAACCATATTTCTAATAAACTGTCTGTACACTTTCTGTACACAAAGTTCTCAATACTTCGGTTAGCATGTAGGGACTGTCATTATGCTACTGTGGAAGTGTTGTGCTATTTTCAGCCTGGTTAGTGGTCTATAATAGCGATTTATTTTCACTTAATTTGTGCCTTCACAACTAGTGTTGGGCAAAGTTACTGTTAGGATTACTTTTTAGTTACTTAATGAGTTCACAAGTTTTGGGAAGTCCCTAATTGAGAAAGGTAAATGAAGTTCATATCTTACTCGTGACCATGATTGATACTTTCTTTACTCTTTCTATTTGTTTTATAGGTCACTGTTAAGATATGAACTCCATTTACCTGATACTTTTTTCTTAATTAGGCACTTCCCAAAACTTGTGAACTTAACTGAAAAGTAATCCTAAAAGTAACTTTGCCCAACACTGCTCACAACTAGTGTTATAAGGTAAATATCAGTTCGCACTAAAACTGGGCACATTCGATTAGCATGAAAACATATCCCAGAGAACGGTCACCTCGGTAGCGATGGGCTATTAACCCCTAGGTTCATTTTGTGACGGAGTTGCCCTTCAATGTTAGACAATAATCGCATGCCCCGCAACCATTTTCTTTAGCCAAAAATGACTAGGGAGGGAGTCAGACTTGTAGTCAGAAGGTTGCCAGTTCGATTCCCGACTGAGCCAAATGTTTACCCTAATTGCTCCCAGGTCGTTGCTGTAAATAAGAAATAGTTCTTAGTCAACTTACCTGGTTAAATAAAGGTTAAATAAAAATAAAAATAAATAAAAAAAATTACCAGTGTTACAAATGTCTGTTTGAAATGACCAAGTTGATGATTAATTATTCACATACACTGTACATTTGCAAAGCAACATTTGCAGCAACCATTTCTGCAGTGTCCTATGATGAAATCTTCTAGCTTCTAATTAATATTTTTTGCCTATCATTTCTGATCAATTTAATGTGACCTTCCTAAATGAAGGTATCAATTTCTATTAAAAACAATCACCCCAAACTTTTGAATGCTAATGTATGTCTGTTTGCTTCAAATCTGCAAAGTAGTTAAAATGCTATAAGTTCCACTTTAAGTTTATGGATTGCAGACTGTATCTGCCTCAGAACGACACAAATCAATTTTAAAGTACTGTAAATGATCTAGAGTAACTTTGGCATGTATTTCAAAAAGTAGTATACATTTTTGGGACAGTTCGATTTGAGTTTGGGACAGTTAAAATTGGACTTCCAGACAGTACTGGGACGGGGAGTAAAAATGTTAAGCCGCAAGCTCTGCGGGCATTGCTATGCCAATTTGCGCTGCCTTCTGCTGGAGGCCTAGGGAGAGTCAGAGAACCCATAGTCAGGCTTAAACCCATGACTATCATGACTGTTGAGCAAAGCAGCCCACTATGCCACGCGGACCCCCTGAATCTTCCAAGTGTTTTTGCAAAGCGCAAACGAGACTCTGTGTGGCCGTTTTTCAGGAGAGGCTTCTTTCTTGCAACCCTGCTATTCAGGCCTGCTTTGTGTAAAACTGTAAGATTGTTGTCACATGCACAGACTGACCAATCTCAGCCATAATGACTTGTAACTCCTTCGAAGTTGCCATTGGCCTCTTGGTAGCTTCCTGATCAGTGTCCTCCTGGCTCGGTCATGCAGTTAGGAGAGATGGCTCGATCTAGGCAAGGTGGCCATATGCTTTCCACTTCTTAATAATGATCTGAAGAGTACTCAGAGGGATAGTTAGACTTTGAAATCTTTTTGTATCCATCTCCTAACATGTGCCTTTCCACAGCTTTGTTCCGGAGCTCGTTTGAAAGGGCCTTCCAACCATGATGTATTCTTTGCGTTGCCATGCACTACTAGTAATGGGACTCATCATGGAACAGACGGTTTTCTTATGAATCAAAACCACTACAATTGATTTAAGGTGGTGGACAATTAGCATGGTGTGTGATCTAGGAAGTGACTGGTTTATAATATTTACTCTAAGGGGCTGATCACTTATCCAATCCAGGTATTTCACTAACTAAATTGTAATAATTGTTCAGAATTTTTGTTAATGTTATTTTCACTTTGATGTCGAGGGTTATAATGTGTAAATACGGCTGGCAAAAGATAGATTTAATTTATTTTAATTTCCATGGTGTACTGTGAAGGATTTTGACTGGGTATGTTGAATTTCTATAGGCACTAAAAATATGTATGTTTGATTTAACATTGTTGACAGTTAGTGCTATCCCTCTGTAAGTATGGCTGCTTGGGATCTGTCTGTCACCGTGGAGGAGCTTGGTCCAGAAGCCCCACCCTTCAAAGTTAGTGTTACGTCAGACCTTCATATCGGTGGCGTCATTCTTAAAATTGTGGAGAAGACACGTGAGTGCCCTACTGAAGTACAACCTCCACTTTGAGAGTATATTAAAGATAAGAGCATATTTTTCAGATAGTACTGTACTGTGCACCCTAAATTCATTACACAATACCATTAGGGGGACATCTGATGTCCCTATTGTCTTTTAGCAGAATGAAGTTCTGACCAATCAGATGGCTTCCTGATGGTATTGCGTGATGAAAGACAAAATTATTATCTTCACCAAAAAGAAGAACAAGGTGATCTGAACAGATGGTATGGCCTTCACAGAGCCCTGATCTCAACATCATTGATGCTTTCTGTGATTACCTGGACAGACAAGCAGGCAAGCAAGACAGCCACCATCTGTAGAAGAACTGTGGCCAATTCTCCACAATGGTTGGAAGTAAAGTGGCCTCCACTAATATTGGCACCATTGATAAATATGAACAAAACTGTTGTGAACAAAAATATGTTTATTGCTTATCCTATTGATCTTTCATCAAAAGTATTCACAAAAATCAAGCCTTTAATTCAAGTAAAATTATTGAAAAAAACAAACAAACAAATGTAAAATAAATTAAATAAATACGTTTTCTTCATAACATGCCACACAATTATTGGCACCTCTAAAAACAGTTATGTGAAAATTCATTTCACCCTGTACTATATATTGAAACACACATTAGTAACACATTATGTGATCTCCCAAGTTTTATAATGTGATGTCCCAAGTTGCACTCATCAGATTTGAAATGAGTATTTTATTTTCGAAGGTAAATTAGATTCACAAAGTGAAAAATCACATAATGTGTTAATAATGTGTTTTCAATATATTACCGGGGGAAATTAATTTTCCAATAACTCTTCTTGTAATTTTTTTTGCATTTTCCATACTTTTCCTGAGTTGGGGTTGTATCCAAATCGATCGAACGGTGTGGGAATTACAACACTTTTTATACAGCTCTAGAAATTATGAAGAGACCATTGCAAAATCATCAATTCTGGGTTTCTATTGATAGGGATGTGTTTGGTTAAATTAGCATTGTTCTTGTATTGCATGAACTATTGACAATATTTCTCCCAGATGCCATTGTCATTCAGAGCATTAATTCAGAGGAAATGACAACTGGGGAAAATAACACAAATGATACCGTGTTAGAATCCACACAATGTAAAGAAAATAATTTGATACTTTTAAACAACACAATACTAAATGTGTTAACTCAGGAATCAATATATGATTAAATAGTAATAGTATAATAATAATAATAATTGACTGGCATGCATTGTGGCAGCTCTCCACCTCTCTTGGTTAATGATTAATTAATTTAAAGCATCTCGAGATGTTAACAATTGGCCTAGAAGAGGACAAGTGTCTATTTTGAACCTAGAGGATGGTTGGAGTGACCAAACAAACAATCTCCAAGGATCACAGCTGGAGGATTTCTTGGGTTCAGAAAGTCTCTTAATGATGATCAGATGCCACTTACATATGGTAACCAAATATTGTATTGGATTTGTTTGTTTGGAGGATTGACAGAAAAAAGCACAACATTTTAAATGAAGAGGTGGCAATAACGGTGGAAATTTATAATTTTAGACTTCATTTCTTCTTTTAATTACTTTACTTCACCTAATGGTTAGACTTTTGTAAATATTTTGAAAGACCGATCAAGAACTAAACAAAGGTTTCACTGCTTGTTTTGCTCATATTTACCAAGGGTGCTATAAGTAGTAGAGTTTCTAACAGGCAAAGTTATTATAAAATTGCACAACAGTGTATTTAAATGGATTATTGTCCTTATGAACGCAAGGAACAGTCACACCAAATATCGATTTGTTTAGATGTGTTTATATCAT
This sequence comes from Umbra pygmaea, assembly GCA_016801145.1. Taxonomy (NCBI): domain Eukaryota; kingdom Metazoa; phylum Chordata; class Actinopteri; order Esociformes; family Umbridae; genus Umbra; species Umbra pygmaea. The sequence continues at coordinate 8,865 of JACXGM010018245.1, read as the reverse complement.
TAACCACCAGAGACAATAAATGATTATATCAATCATACCAGACACAATAAATAATTATATCGATTATAACAGACACAATATATGTGTTTATATCAATCATAAAAGACACAGATGTGTTTATATCAATCATAACAGACACAGATGTGTTTATATCAATCATAAAAGACACAGATGTGTTTATATCAATCATAACAGACACAGATGTGTTTATATCAATCATAACAGACACAGTGGATGTGTTTATATCACTCATAACAGACACAATAGATGTGTTTATGTAGGTCACCTGTCTGTCTACCCAGAGATAAAGAAGGACTGGTCAGACCACGCCCTGTGGTGGGAGCAGAAGAAGCAGTGGCTGCTCCGACCCTCCTGGACCCTTGAGAAGTACCAGATCCATGCTGACGCTCGCCTGAGCCTCACTCGCCAGCACATGCCCCTGAGAATAGGCCTTCCCAATCAGACCGTTCTCAGGGTTCAGGCCTGCTTCTCTCGTCCAGTCTTCCAAACGGTCATGGGGGTTTGTCATCTGTTGAGTAAGTGATAATACAAGGAGTTCATAGCAGAAGTAGGATTTTTGTTCTATTTTTGGTGGTGTTATTATTAATGCAGTTGTTAATATATATTATTAGACATAGGGGGTATTTCAGATAGCAGGGTTCACACACTGAGTTGACTGACTCTGAGCTGTCAAACTCAGAGTTGACGCTTTCAGAACAGCTGGTAACAATTAGTTAGTCTGAGTCTAAGCAACCCTGAGTTTAGCGCGAGCATGAGGATATGAAAAGCCCTCATCAATGGAACACAGATAACATTCATCATGACAACAGAAGAAAAAAAATACTTGAACCACCTATTTCTCCCTATTGGAATTAGAAATATTAATGACTGCATAGCATAAATATGAACCGACAGTTAAGAAAAGCAATACCATAGCAGAAGCAAAATATTGTCTTTGACACTGGGGATTTGAATTAATTAATTAGAAATAATTATAGCATATAATCTCTGACTGCTTGCCCATTTTGAGCATCAGCTGGGTGGTCCAGATTGTTAGCTAGATCATTGAATTTTTGGAACTTTGATAGGAATATGATTGTCATTGATGCAGCCAATCACACCTGGAAACCCTGAAATATATGAAATTAACAACTTGGTGCTCCGAGTCTCAACTTAATACCAAATACATTATTGCTTTGACTGATACATGCAATTCTGTGGAATTCTTTAATGTCTCTTGTTGGTCTGTGACTTGGGAGCACCACAAACTCTACAGTAACCATTTCAGTGCAAGGGTCTGACAAACCTTCAGATGGTTTCCTTTGAGATATTCTGAGCATCACCAATATTTTAGAAGAAAAAAGTTGGAAAAAAAAACTAAATGCAACACACCAAATTTTTTCCAAATTTTTTTATGTCCACATTGAGTCATGTGAACGGTGTGAGGGCTTAGAATATTGTCCAAATAAATGATAAATTGTGCAGAAAAATGGTAACCCTCAAATATATTAATCAGAAAATGATCAAACCTCAGATCCGAATCCGATCACCCTCTCCCAAAGTAGATTTCTGCAGCATAGAGTGACAAAAAAAACTGCCTTTTCTTAATAAAATTAAGTAAACATTTTGCATACTATTTTTCTGTAGTTCCATGCCAAATCTTTGGAAAGGCTACTTGAAATTTGATTTTAAGTAGCTTCAAAGATTTGCTTTGCTTGAACTACATAGCAATGCTATACAAAGTTTTACTTAATTTTAATCAAGTATGGCTTTTTTTCAGTGTATTTGTGCATCAAAATCAACTGGGTCCTTGAAGACAGGACATGCCCTGCCTGACACATTCAGATGGCAGGTTTCAGTTACAGAGTTGGACGCAATCAGGGTTAGTTTGAAAACCTGCTAGCTTTAGAGAGTATGTTGCTGTGGTAACTGACTCAGAGAAATGCTGAACTGACTTTTTGAAACTGTAAACCCAGAGTTTCATTCAACTCAGTGAACTAACTCTGAGATTTTTGCTAAACCGCTTTCCAAAATACCCCCATAATGGTTAGACCACAATCAACAATAACAAAATGTATTACATATTTTTAAGAAACAGTAGAGGTTTCTCTCACTGGTGGAGTTCTGTTTGTTATTATAAGCTGGCGGGTTACAAAAGATGAGACATTTAGGCTTCTGGTTGAATGTTAGAAAAAGTCATTTCTTCAGTGGCTACCATCAAAAAATATCAACATAGGGATCTTGTGCCTTTTCTTCCCATTTCTTTTCTTCTTTTCTGTGAATAAAGTGACCAATTTATGACACCAGCAAGTTCTAAATTACAAGACTGTTTTCCAAACATAGAAATGAAGAATGTCTTAATATGTCATGTTATAACTGTACTTATTTAAGAGATTGGTTTGCACCCAGGCACTAGCCAGAACTAATGCAGCTCAAAACTATTTGATTGACAATACTAGCCAACTAGCAATGGATGTTGTTAGTTCCCTTTAGAAATAGCATTTCTTTATAAAGAAATGTCACTTCAGTGGTCCTTTAAAACCCCAGAAATGTTGTGTCAGCATTTGAAAAGCAGTAGTGTGCCCTAACAGATATACAACACTTTTGTAACCAAAGCTTTTTAGTCTGTTTGTCTGAAAACTCATTTGTCTGGCTTCCAATAGAAATTCAGCATTTTAGGATTTGCTTTTATATGCAGCCAAAATCATTTCTGGTGAATGAATCTTGTGAAAAAAACATAAATTCACAATTACTGCAAGTATTTTGGACATTTTCCAAAATGGCAAGGTAAAAATTTAAATTATCACATGATTCCCCTTGTTCCGGAGAACTATAGTTGCAAATTATTCCCCTCAAGTGCATATGATTTCTCATGTCCAATAGCCAGTCTTGTTTGACAAACATAATGTAGGTTAATTAACATTAGTCTAACAGCTTCCTGCTGTCAAAATAATTTTGATGCGATTAAATGGTATTAAAAAAAGGCGAGTACTTGTAGAGCAGCATCGAAGTCATCCACGTTAAAGTCGTTTTTAAAACCGTTTTTTTCTCATTTTATGAAGCATGTCTACAGTGTTTCAAAGATGCATAAGTCCACACATGGAATTTAAGGAAATATTCAATAAAAATGTCCTCAAATGACAAACAAGTATTCTTTTAATTTGATGTTCTTTCCTATTGTCATGTGTGCATTGCTTTGCTTCATGTTAAACCAATTTTAGGCCAACCAAATAAATTATTTGGTAAATGTAAACAAAGAAAACAAAACAAAACACACAACCCTCAAATGAATAAAATGGGTTTTGAATCAACTGATTATTTATATTGACAGTTTCAACATGTTCCACATTTATAGAAAGTTGTGCTCCAAAGTTTGCATACCCCTGCAGAATTTGTAATAGATGTACAATTCCATTTTCAAAGAAAACAGTGAGTAGGCAAAACAATATTTTTTCATTTCTCATGGGATTCATATTTAACTGTATGTCATAACAGAATGGCATAATCATAATAGAAAACATGGCAAAGAAAATAATAAATATACCCTTGTTCAGAAGTCTGCATACCCTCAGTTCTCAATACGGTGTATTGTCCCCTTTAGCATCAATGACAGCGTGCAGTTGTTTGTGATAATTGTCTATGAGGCCCCAAATTATTGCAGGTGTATAGCTGCCCATTTGTCTTGGCAAAATGCCTCCAGGTCATGCAAAGTCTTTAGTCACCTTTTGCATGAACCACACATTTGAGATCTCCCCAGAGTGGCTCAATGATATGGTCAGGAGACTGTGCTGGCCACTCCAGAACCTTCACCTTTTTCTGTTGTAACAACTGGAGGGTCAACTTGGTCTTGTGCTTAGGGTCATTGTTGTGCTGGAAAGCACACCCCATGCGCAGCATTTGTGCAGAAGAATGCAATTTGTCTGCCAGTATTGTCTGATAACTTGCTGCATTCATCTTGCCATCATTTTTCACAAGGTTCCCCGTGCCTTTAGAGCTCACACACCCACAAAACATCAGCGAGACACCACCATAAAGCTCTAGTTTGGTCTTGTCACTCTAAATGACAGTGTGCCAGAAGCTGTGAGGCGTGTCAAGGTGTTGCCGGGCATACTGTAACTGGGCCTTTGTGGCACTGGCGCAGTAAAGGCTTCTTTCTGGCAACACAACCATGCAGCTCATTTTTGTTGATATCAGTGCAAATAATTCAGCCTGAATTATTTGGGTAAATGTGTATTTATGCCTATTCTTTCACATCTTAATGGACACTACAATGATTTCCCTCATGTGGTAATATTTTTACTTGTAATTATTTATGGTTTGCAAAAATGGGAACTGCTGTGTCTGTGTAGAGAAGCAAAGTGTATGCATGTTGTGCACCCGCTACATTATGGCCAAGCATGCACCCTTAAAATAGCATCTGAATAACCCACCAATGACTAGATTTTTCCTGGTCTGGGGTGGAATTGTTTTCTGAAACGGTATAATAGCACCAGGGAAAGAGTGCGCTTAAACACGCCTCCTCTTTTTGCTGAAACGCCTCCGGGAGCGCAAGTTCATTCCCTAATTTACCGACGCACGTCTGTAAAAGGAAAAGGCCACTGTCGGTCGGGTGCAAAATAGGAATGATTGTCATGATTTATGAGGCAGGCGCGTCTTCACCAAAAGTGTAATATTTTAATAGAACCATAGAAATGAACTGGACAAGAACACATTTAAAAAGAAGTAATTAGTCACTACAATAAACCTTAGTAAAGACCATCATACACCAAACATAATTACAACAAATGACAACACTACTTAAACACATGAACAGACCCTACAACATGAACTAGACCACATGAGATAAACACTAAACCATACACATGAATTGACCTTACTTATACTACACAGAACCAGGGTTATTATAGTTGTGCTTTTAAATTAGTTTTTATTTCTATTAGTTTCGAAAGTCAACTCTATATATTTCAGTGTATTTTCAGTTAGTTTCCAAACAGTTCTAGCTAGTTTTAGTTAGTTTCTATTGTTCAGTTATATTTCTATTTTATTTTTATATAGTTTAGTTTCAGTTTGAGTTGTTTCAGTTTTTTTAGCATATACATGTATATACAGTATGAATACCTACTTAGAGAATGCAACAGCATTTCACTCTGTATTTGCCTTAGCTAAAACACACAAACACCTTGACAGTGTTTCATTGGTTTCATTCAACTACTTAATTGTACTTAATGTAGATGTATTTTGTTTGATGTGATAGAAAACACAATGGATCCTATTTAAAGAAAATCTCTGGCCAAATTATATACACACACACACGCACGCACGCACGCACGCACGCACGCACGCACACACACACACACACACACACACACACACACACACACACACACACACACACAAAATACAGAGTCTTTATATGATACATTGCAAAGACCCTTCCATAGTATATTACAGAACAGAGTTTTTAGAGGCTAATTTAAACATATTCATACTCTAAATCAGACATAAACCACAGAAAGGAAACCTGATATCTGCTCTTCACTTGAAATCCATGTTGGTATTTGCACACCCGTATTTGCACTCCAACACTTAACATTATTCAATAATCAACCTGCACAACTGTTGGTTGTGAAACACAAAAAATATGTATGGATAAAAATCATGTTGCATGTGAATTACATCCTACATTTATCATGCTGAATTAAAGAACAAAAAACAAAAAACTGAAGATATTTCACCAGTAATTTTATTTTAATTAGTTTCGTATCTAACTTTACTAGTTTCAGTTAGTTTTCGTTTAACAAATCTATCGTAACTTATTTTATTTCAGTTAACGATAATGTTTTTAATTAATTGTTCAGTCTTAGGCGGGAGGTCCACTGAACACGTCGAATGCGTTGCATTGCGCCGGAAGTCATTCATTGTCAATGGAGAGATCCGCACGGATCCGTTTGCCTTCCAAGCTTGCGATGCGGTGCGCTCTGTGTGTCCCATACGTTCAAATTATTTTACTTGTGCATTGCGACACTGTGCCATTGTACAACCGGAAGTTGAAGTTCCCACTGGAATGAGTAGCACAACACGAGAGTAACGGTCTTGCCTTACTCCTCATATCCGTTATCATTGCTTAAACAAATCCTGTTGATCCCAAGACTTGAAGAGCTTTGAAAGAACGCTTGTTTAAAAAATGTATGGTAAACACAAATGCCTACCCCGTCATCGGCCCGCCCTGTTTTACTTTACAGCCAATAATATAGGATCTAGTTCAGGGGCTTCACTCTGGTTCATCATTTGATCTTTTAAACATAAATTGTTTCAACCTGAAATTGATCAATATACCTAATTGATATAATTGGTCTTGGGCTGAAAGTTATAAAGTTTAAATAGACACATTTGTTTTTTACGAGGTACAAACTTGAATCTCTTAGCCAGTCAGATTGACTGCCCAACTAGAGCATTATATGGGCTGATGGTTAGGATTAGAACGTTCAACAACTCTATATCAAAACAAGACCTAGGTGTCTAAGGTTGGCATAGACAGATCCGTGTTGGTCACAAGACTTCAAATCATTTAAAAGAATCAAATTCAACTGCAAGTTTGGATTCTGTAACTCGTTATTCAAACCTGTTTTTTTCATGATATTAAGGAGATGGCTGTGAGAGTCCAAGGAGTAAGATTTGTCACACTACCCCCTAAACACCCTAAACAGGGACAAAGGTACCAGAAGGTGTTTTATTTGGTCAAGAAGCCTGCAACATTGCTTTAGTTTATCCATTGCTGTCACTATCTATTGTCGGAAACCTATAGACGCTGTATGCTAAACACCTTTGTACCTTGACATTTTCAAACTTTATGTTATAAAAACATGGATGTCTATCTTGCACTATCTTGCTTTAAACCATGATGGTCCTTTACTGAGATCTGAGACGCCTTTAACACTAACCTAACCAGGGACAAGGTGTCAGAAAGAGGTGGTTTTAATATAGAGTATCTAAAAAAAAAAACCTTTTACAAATTATTTCAGTATATGTTATACATATGTCATATTTATCTTTTAATGTAAGTAAAACATCATTTCTAAAACCTTTTTTAAAAAATATAGCTGAGTGTTTTTTTAAACCTAGTGTAAACTATGGTTTACACACTACATTGTGAACTATTGTAAGGTATTATAACCTAACCTTTATATTATACCTAAATAAAGTCTTTGTTTTTGTTCTCAGTGGAAAAATGTTTAGCATCTTACATCTACAAGTCTGTATCAGCCACACAAATCTAGAAGTAAGTCTCAAACACTTTAGTGAAAACTCTGTGTGAACTGGTACTTGGCTACATGAAACAATGTCTAGAATACAAACGTTTAATACAAACCCAATTAGTTATTAAAAGTTTGCTTTGAAACACCCTGGTGTATGTTTCAACTGATCAAAAAACTACTTTTTCACTTAAAGTCTAGTGTTAACGTGAAACCTAATTCTTTTTCTATTACATACATAATCGGATGTAAACAGACTATCTATGTTTCATTGCTCTTATATTTGTTTTAATTTAGATTGTTTATCAAAACACACATTTTGCTAAGATAACTTTGCCTTAAGCCAATCCATTTCAAAAGCTATAGTGCAATTGATCTATGAGGCAACGTGAAATAAACACCATGAGAAAACTTTTCTCTTATGGAGCTAAGAACCTAACTTTTCTTAAACTTTAAGAAAACAACCCATATTAAGCTTATTGCTGCGCTAAACACGCATGAAACCTTACATTTGCGACATAGCCAGCTTAAGAAAACAGTCCATATAAATATTCTCGCAGAGCAGAAATGTAATTTGAAAACATACTTTTGTTAATTTGTTGTAAAATAACGATAAGAACCAACAAAGACATTCTTACCTTGTGGCAATTAACGTGGATCATGTTTCGAAGACGGGGAACCCCCGTAACAGGCATAGAGTTTTAAGGTTCGGAATCCCATAACTGTATACAAACATGTTAAAAGCTTTTAATTAAATTCTCACCTGTTTGTACTAAAAACAGACTTTGGGTACAGCGCTCTAGAATGTCTGAATCAAAAGTTTACAACGGTACTGTTGTCTGATCGTAATCCTATTTAGGATGTGTAAAAACTTATTTTACAAACCATCATATAAAATGTTCATTATTACATGAGAATCTATTGCATTGCATTTGAATTGACTAAAAGCCTCTTTCAAAGATTTTCCTAAATGTTCCTGGACTATATTGTGATTGGTTTGGCTATATCAGGCGGCCGTTGGCTGTCAGTCAGAGGCCCGGGCCGGAATGTGAGCACTATACAAGAGAACATTGTGTGAAAAGTGGTGGAGTTTAAGATGTCTTGGGAAATTAAACACAAACTTGTGAAATGACCAAAACAAGATAAACTATGGTAAGAATGCTATTTATTTCTAATTCTTTATAAATCAATATGTTCCATTCTGAACATTTGAGAAACCAATGCCTTGATGGTTCATAGGATTCGTGATGTAGTGTGTTCACATCTGAAGCACATTGTACAACTCTGCAAACTTGATGTTTTGAAATACCATCGAAAAGGGTAAGAACATATTTTATTTCAATATTCATAGAAGTTTGAATGTGTTATGGTGTAACTATGATGTATCCATAGTTTGTGATCCAAACTGACCCTTCTGTAAATCACTTCTGTTGGATTGATTGGAGGCTAAAATTGTTTGGATTCATAAATGACTATGCTTTTTAGAGTTTTTGACAATGCACACAATCAGCTAGATGCAAATCTGCACTCAGCTGTAAACAACAAACACAATGTTACACAGAAACATAGTCACACATCTAAATTTGCTTTTGCAAACTGAGAAATCTTTGAC
>JACXGM010018244.1:0-20314 GCA_016801145.1 Umbra pygmaea | reverse complement strand
TTCAACACATTTGCTATGGCACGCATGGCCAGGAGAGTCGTTACAGAAATCTAATCAGTTTAACCTTAAACAAAGACTTATATTTCCCTTCGAGAGGGGCCGCCCACAAACTCCCGCTGCATACGAAATATGGGTCAGTTCACTGGCTGGAATTTGAGAACAACAGAGTACATTAACAATTAGATTGTGTCGCCTTGGCGGCGCTATCCGGGAACAAAAGGACTGGGTTATCACATTTTGACTATGCTTCCCTGTAGAAAGCTAGCATTAATCTCTTCTAGTCGCTCTGTGGAGAAAATCATAACGCCTTACATGTAATAAAACCAAAACTCCCTTTATGGGATGATCCAGCAAGCCCCAAAATGATATATCATGATATACAGTACAATGTTGAGATCTCAGCTTCTTGTTTGACTACCCATAGTGGGGGTTTTGGCCCCCCTCCCTTCCGGGTCTCACTCCGGCAGTCGTCAAGAGTGAGAGACTGGTAGTTCTTAGACAGCTGCTATAATCAGTCCTGTGGAACATCTAAAAATCCACTACACAGCGATATTCACCGCGACTGAGCAGCGTTTGCTTTTCGAAACATATGATTACCAAAAAAGGAATACTGCTGCAATTAATCAAACAAAAGAGAAGGGCTGGCAAGAAATTGCTGATCGTTTAAATGTGTAGCAACTACTTCCCAGTAGGCATTCGATGGTGCACCGCCATGTACATTACTATAATCAATGAAAGTCAAATACAATATTTGTCACAATATATTGACGTGTATGTTTGTGTGTGAGAGAGTAATGACTAACTTTAACAGCAGCAATTTAAGTGAAGAAAAAAAAAATGTTTCAGAATAATGGCGCTCATGAAATAACCGTTGTAAATTCATTTTAAAGATAGTGAATTATATCAAATAAAATTTTGTTGGCTATACTGCCTCAAGTATTCGAGGGTTTGAGACTATATTTGGGTTAAACACATCCTATTGAACATGTATCCATAGCACAGGTTTCGGCACGAGGAATAGTTTAGTTTAAATGAGACAATATATTCACATTTAGTTTACTGCATATCTTTAACAATCGTTATTAAAAACATTAATCTTTTTTCCTATCAAACTATTTTAATAGTTCCTTAAACACACAACATAATTTGATTTGATTATAATTCACTAGCTTTAAAATGAATTTACAACGATTATTTCATGCATTGGAATGAGCGCTATTATTCTTTAAAAAAATCTGAGTTTGACTATGAAAAAAACTCTGCGTTCGTGTAGCTAGCATAATACAGTGTTGCTGAAACAACGGTAATCAAAGAGGACATGTCCGGTGAAAAGAGGACCATGGTCACCCTTCCTGTTTCATTGTCCTCTAAAATTTCTTCAATACCGCAGTCTTCCTCTACGGCCATACTTGGTTGCCTCTCCTTAGACGGGCAATTTTATGTAGCAAGTACAGCACATGAAACTACAATGTAATCTACAAATATATGCTGTCCCTTCCCTCAAATCCATACCGCTCAAGCAGGTAGTTGTCAGAAAAAGCCAATGGGTCTGCCCTGTCCTTGAAAGTACATTCTCTTTGAAATGCCCTGCATATGATTATCGCTACCTCATCCACCACTTACAAATGAGGACACGCCATGATTATGCGTCCGACACATATGGTTTGAACTCCCTATTTATAGACATTTAATTTATTCATTACAACGATCACACCAACTAAACAAATGTAACTTCATTTTTTGCATTTGTTACACTTTTTGTATGTTCAAATGTATTACATTTATTATTAAAGTGCATTTGCTTAAATTTTTGGACTGATAATGTTTACATTATATGAAATGGCAGCATGCCAGAGATTCTGATGTAATATCATCACATTCCAAGCACAGGTCAGTGTTAACGGTATTCTGGTTACGCATCAAGCTAGGCTTAGCCTGACAATTAGCCTGCCCTGGACCAGGTTAGTTTCCCAGCATAAGTTGCCAGGGTAACTGAGTTTGAACTATTTTCAGTTAGCTTTATGGAACGGAAGTGACTGAAAATAAGCCTGACTAACCAAAATAAGCCTGGCTTGTTTTCTAAACTAGTTTTATGGAATACCCCCCTGGTGTTAATGCATACACACACAAAGTTTTCAGTAACTTCAAGTCACTGCAGCAGGCCCAGGTCTTTTGTAGGACCTGGAGAGAAGGTATTTAAGAATGTATACAAATATTATTAAACTGTAACATGATGGTTTTCATTTAGTGTGAAGTCAAGTATTTAGCAATTCAGAAAATGAAAAACTTTTTTCATTTGATTGCAGATTTCTAAGCACTGGTGAAAGTTACACCACAACTGCAGCAAGTTTTCATTTAGGTTTCTCAACTGTGGCACAAATACTGAGGGGAACCTGCAATGTCACCTGGGAAGTCCTGAACGAAGAACACATGCCATGTCCAACTAAGGATCTGTGGATGAATACTGAGGAGATTTGAGTGATGGAACTTTCCACATTGCATAGGTGCACTGGATGGGAAGCACAAGGTGATCCAGGCACCTCCAAACTCAGGATCACAATTCCATAATTATAAGGGCACCTTCTTAGTAGTCATGCTTGCCCTGGTAGATGCAGATTACCGATTTATGTCTGTTGACGTTGGAGGTTTTGGCAGAAACAGCAACGGAGGCGTGTTTGCCAACTCTGAACTTGGCAAAGCCCTCCAGGCAGGTGACTTTGCTGTCCCCCCACCAGCTCTCTTACCTTCTGCACCAGAGTTGGGACCTGTGCCATATGTGATTGTGGCTGACGAGGCCTTCCCAATGAAGCCCTACCTGCTCCAGCCTTATCCAGGGCGACACCTTCAAGAGGACATGAGAGTCTTCAATTACTGCCTCTCAAGAGAGGTATAGTGAAGAACTGTTTTGGCATCCTCATGTAATGCTGGAGGGTCTACTGTCGAAGACTACAAGTGTGCCCTGATGCAGTAGACAGTATCGTGAAGGCAACATGCATACTCTCCAACTATCTCCTGAGGGGGGTCAGAATCCAGACAATGGGGAGCCAGGTAAAGGCGATGGTGGAGACAGCATTCTAGGTCCAATCAGAAACCTACAGGGAAACAGGGCATCGGCAGAGGCCCTAAATGCGCGGGAAACCTTCCGCAACTACAGTGAGATTAACAAATATTTGATACACTGCCGATTTTGCAGGTTTTCCTACTTACAAAGCATGTAGAGGTCTGTAATTTTGATCATAGGTACACTTCAACTGTGAGGGACGAAATCCTAAACAAACATCCAGAAAATCACATTGTATGATTTTTAAATAATGAATTTGCATCTTATTGCATGACATAAGTATTTGATACATCAGAAAAGCAGAACTCAATATTTGGTACAGAAACCTTTGTTTGTAATTACTGAGATCATACTATTCCTGTAGTTCTTGACCAGGTTTGCACACACTGCATCAGGGATTTTAGCCCACTCCTCCATACAGACCTTCTCCAGATCCTTCAGTTTTCAGGGCTGTCGCTGGGAAATACGGACTTTCAGCTCCCTCCAAAGATTTTCTATTGGGTTCAGGTCTGGAGACTGGCTAGGCCACTCCAGGACCTTGAGATGCTTCCTATGGAGCCACTCCTTAGTTGCCCTGGCTGTGTGTTCCGGGTCGTTGTCATGCTGGAAGACCCAGCCACGACCCATCTTCAATGCTCTTACTGAGGGAAGGAGGTTGTTGGCCAAGATCTCATGATACATGGCCCCATCCATCCTCCCCTCAATACGGTGCAGTCATCCTGTCCCCTTTGCAGAAGTAGTAATTCCAATTTAAAACATAATAATTTAGCTCATGGCAATATCTATTAAAAAAATAACAAAGGGTTTCATTTCATATTTCAGTCTAAATAATCTAATCTTAGCTGACTAAAAATCTCGCGTGGAACATTGTAACACTACGCGAGACTTCACGTGACCTTTCCACTTTTTGATTTTAGTATTATTTCATATGATGCTCCTTTTTCAACTACAAGGTCAATATTGTTTTTCACTAAGGACAAAACAATGAATTATCCGTGCATTTATATGGAAATAAGCTTTAGGAGCATTCCATGTTTACTCTCCTCCCTGTTACGTTTTTGACTGGCAAAATGGCAGACAGCCGAAATGAGGTGAGTTGTACAAAACCTTTCTTTTTAGTGTACTCTGTGTACACAAACAATGTTCTCAATGCTCGAGTTCATGTGTACAGACCCTGGTGATCCATCAAGCAAAGTTTCATGTTGTCAAGCCTTCTTAGTGTTTTAAAAATATAGATTTTGATGCTGTCATAGTAGTGCCCCTATCCCTCCCATTCTAAAGGAGATTTGACCGAAACCAAAAATAAGGAAAATCTTAAAAGTGGCGTCTCAGTCCTAATTATGCTTTTAAATGCAAGTTTGAACCGAGTACATTAAAAAAAGGATATTAGATTACATTTTGGCAAGAGTTACGTAAGTACTACTGTCTTTTTTCTAGTTTGTACTCCCCTTCCTTTCTTTCCACATAGTTCCCCAGTTCAGGTGCCCATGTTAGGTGCGTGGTCAGAGTGGCATCTAACTCCCCTGAGACACAGTACCAAGATGGTGTCGGGTGATCGGCTAGAACAGAGGTTTTGTGATGTGTATAGAAACAAACATCTTAATGGCTAGACATTTGTGGACCTTTTTTAGTACTGTAATAAAACTGTGCATTTATACTTGTGAAGCCTTCCTCTCTTGATGACCTTTAAATTTGAATGCACAGGAAATATTTTAGTCCAATGTCCAGCGTTGAGGTCCTTCTGCTAGAAAGAAGGTGATGTTGTCAAGTGAACTTAAAACTTTCAGTTTACCAATCAATATCTTGTAAGTAATCAGTATGCAAAATACATAAACCCAAATGGAATAGCTGGCCTACTGAAAGATATTGTAAGAATAAATCTACTAGATTATTTATTTTGATTGTCCTGTTTTGTCATGTTTTTTATGATGCATCCACAACTCAGCAACATATGAGTTGCATGTTATGTATTTGAATAATTTTGTGATAAAAAACATCTACTAGATAGGATGTAATTGGATTAAATATGGACACACAACAAACACTTAGTAATTCTCAAAAAGGTTTAATAACAAATTCTACACATGCAAACTTGTAATTCGTGTACAATTTTAAACTGCTGCAGGCAGCAGCTGGGGGCCGTTTCAATAATATATATATATAATAAAAGGCATAAGGTATAAACACAAAGTAGTCAGTATACTTCAGATCGCTTATAGCCGTTCTCGGGGTAAACGTTGCCATGGTAACCGCAAATTCTACTAATTAGAGACGTCAGTGTTTTGCTTAGAATTATGGGTAGTGTAGTAATTCTCCAGAAGGTTGCAAGTAACAAGGTTGATTTCATACCTTGTGGCTTTTATAGGAGATTAATGGAATTTTGACTGTCTGTTGGAGCCCCCTTTGGATGGAGGGGCCTGTTTCTAATTTGAAATGGGTGAAACATAAGTAAGGCAGCATCTGGCTGCATGCAGCACATAACACTTCAAGGGTCCGTTTTACTAACTGAAATTCATATGATTAAATTATTACTGCATAAGAAGAATGAGAAATTAATCAGTACATTATAAATCCACCAGAAAGCATCGTAAACAATCTTTCACAGTATGGAATTCTTCAAGGTATTTGTAGATGTTTCTGGCCTGTGCCATATCAGTTCATCATTGTCTCTGTGATCCAGTCCAGGTAGTCAGAGAGGCACATGTAGAATTTGTTGTTCCAATCACCACCGGACACCACTCCGTAAGCCAAACCATTACAGACCAGTGGACTGCCAGAGTCTCCCTTAAACACAGAACCACAAGTGAACAAATTAGCATTTCCCTCATGCCATCCTATAGTTTACATCACTGTCTTTCACCCTACAATATTACATTTCATATCTCACCAGTAATGGTCCATTTGGTCCTAATGACAAGACCTCATGGCTTTTACTGCAGCTTTGACTCTTAAGCGTTACGTTGACCTCTCGTAGGACAGGGGAACCTCCGGCTGTTATATTGCTGATTTTGCCCCAGCCTGACACCAGACAGTTCTTTGGAACCTTTTCATTTGCAGTGTGTGGGAGGTCAATGGAGCGCACATTGTTGCTGAAAGATGCATTCTTTTCTAGCTGAAAGGTTAAAACAGCAGGATTGTAACACGTTTCGTTACAGTTCATCAATGTTGCTGGGTTGTAAAGACAAGGCAGATGCAGGTTTGTATAGAATGGAGTGAACTTTACTCGTGAGCAACGAGGCGTCACAATGCATAATTGGACAAAGTCACAAGAGTAGAGATAACATAGCACTTGACAAAAATATAAGGGGCGCAAAAGTGCAAACCTAAACACTGGTGATCTAACCTCAAATGTATCAGGTAACGGAGCACACAATAAATGACCGTAATAATCTCTGACATAAAATAAGAACAAACACAGGTGGATTGGCAAACGGGACTCAAATTATGTAATGAAGGTGCCATGGTAACAAGTGGAGTAAAAAGCAGGGAGTGCTGGAACGTCAGATCAGAGGGGCATTAAGACGGACGTAACCCAGTTCTATCTTACTCTATTTTCTCACAATTTCAATGTTTTAATGAGGCAGAAAAGTTATTGCCTTACAGATACAGTAGCTGTGTCATTGCCAAGTCTGTTTTACCCAGTAATGTTTACCTTTAATAGCATGATATCATTCTGAAGACAGCAGTTGGTGTATTTGGGATGTGGAAATTCCTTTTTCACACGGATTTCCTGGAAATCTTTCTTGAACACATTGTGTACTCCAAGCATGGCCTTAGTGAAGCTATGAATGACAAAAAGAATCAATTAACATATGGTGGTATTCCAATTTATCCTAATACAACCACTTCCGATATAAAGCATTTGATAAAAAAAATTACAGTGATATATCAATAGGAAACATATAATGGAAAACCCTAATTTCTTTAACCTTGATTTCTCTTAATATCTCATGATAAGCAAAAATGACTAACCTCGCAGTGCAGTGGGCTGCTGTTATCACAAAGTCCTCTCTCACTAAAAAGCCATCACAGTATGTTGTCTTGTTTGGGTTGACAGAAGTCATGTTTAGGAGCACCATGTATGGTCTGCTGTGCGGTATAGCCTCCTTACCCCCATAGATGTACATTGGTTCCACTGTAACAGCACCAAACATCTGGAGTAATTCTCAACCAACAATATCTAACAGACAGTTCTCACATAATTTACACTTCTCACCAAAAATAGAGTGCACATTCCTTGAATTCTATACTATACAGTAAAGGTTTGATTTGTAACAACAGAAATGTGCATGAATAGATTTTACAAAGTAGGCTTATGTATTAATTTACCTTGTCTGATGAGAACAAGGAAGAGGGTTCCCAGGTTCAGTGTATTCACCATGATCAGTGGAGATCGGCTGAGCAGTTGTGGATGAATATCTGTGAAAATGTAATTCAGTCTCTTACTACAGGTCACGTTTATATATATGAGACCAGGAAGTAATCATCATGCACATATTATTTTGAGTGACACAGATTGGTGAATGAGAGAGACCTTTTCCTGTCATGGGCATTCATAATTCTTATTTTGGGGTTGATTTTATGTGTTATAAAACACCACAAGCAATACAGCTAGTGTAGTAAGAGTAAAATGACCCAAAACAGCTTAATGTTTTTATACTTCATGCATCATGGTAGTGGAAGGAAAGTATTTACTTTCACAAACATCCTATCACAATGATTTACTTCAAGTGAAAAGCTAGTTCTAGTGACTCCAGGCACACAATTAATTGGTTACTTCTGTTGACCTATTTTGGATACAGTGACAAGAAAAACTAGACCCCTGCATTTCCGAGAAACTGCTAATTTTGATCGCACACGAGTCACTTGAGAAATTTTCCCAACATGCCATCTCAAAAATTTGTGAGACTTGTGGTTGGATGAACCGTGTGGCCGCCACTTGCCATCCTACAGATCTGGCCAAGGAGTTGCGGAGCTGCTGACAACAGGCAGGATTAGGGGGAATTGTGGAGGAAGAACATTTGGTTTATTTGGAAGAACATTTAGATACAAAATCGACCCCAAACTTTTGAACACTAGTGTATGTATAACGCTGAGACTCTGGTAATGTCATAACCAATTTATTGGTAATCCAAAGTTCGTTCTCAATGTCCAAAACACCAGGTACAAGGTATGCAGGTAGATAATAAACTCGTTGTCAATACAGGCCAGGTCAAACACAGGTAATCTGTTTAATTCCAATCCAATATCCAGAATTGAAGTGGGTCCGGCTCGGTCAGTACACACTTGGGCAATCCTTTAAATCCAAACATGCTGGGGAAATCATAGGTCAGGCTGTGGTCATACCAGGAGATCACAGCTGAGGTACAGAAGACACAAGGCAGAAGTAATACGAAAACAAGAATAAAGGGTCATAAACCGGAATCAATAATTAGTTATAATGCTCAGTAGTCTCTCAAGAAATCAATACCTCGAAGAGGAATTGAGCCTGCAGGGTTTAATGTGGTTTTTGAAGTCATACCAGGTGTTAAAAATTCCGGTGATTAATCTGTTGTGTGTGCTGCATTTGTGTAGATTGGAATCTTGCACCCTACCAGTGGTAACCATTTAGTGTGTGGCTCCCGCTGGTGTAGTCCTGAGAGAGCCCCCTTCCTGACGGGCTGCTCCAGATGCCCCAATGTCCCCCACCGGTGGCCTGCCCTGGCGACGAGGACCCAGGAGGTTCGAAGAAAGCCCTCCACCAACTTGGGGTCCAAGATTTCCAGCGCCGGAACCCAGGTGTTCTCCTCGGGACCGTAACCCTCCCATTCCACGAGATGCAGCCCACCTCCTCTGTGCCTGGAATCCAGCAAGGCCTTGACGGCATTGGCCGGCTTCCCACCAAAGTCGAACGGGGGAGGAGGAGAAAGCCGCTCCACCGAAGGTTGGAGCTGGCTATAACAAACACGCTTGTGTAGGGAAGCATGAAAAGTGGACGACATACCGAACTGTCGAGGTAACTGCAATTGGTATCACACAGGATTGACACAGCATAGTACTTTATAAGGACCAATGTACCGAAAAGAAAAGAAGACCTGAAAGGTACATCCCTAGTGGACAACCACACTCTCTGACCTGGATGAAACACCAGAGTAGGATGCTGTACATGTTCCGACAAGTAATTAGAATAGATTAGTGTGTCATCTATGTACATGTGGCGATACGAAAGGCTCTCAATGTAAATCCTAAATTGCACGACAACGCCACCTTGGGAATTGCACCCAAGGAATTAGTTTACACTAATAAATAACACAAGTTCGTTCCCCTCTACAGGCAAACACGTGGTTCCCAGTATACGATGATATTTTATTTAATGAGACAAGTAAACATCCATATAAAAATAATTCCCAGTTACAATTATAATTTATTTAATGAGACAAGTAGATATGTATATAAAAAGTCATTCAGCTAAAAAGACCAATACAATTATAGTTGTGCATTCAGCATTGGCGACAAGTCAGAAATAATGTAGACCAATACAATTATAGTTGTGCATTCAGCATTGGCGACAAGTCAGATATAATGTAGACCAGTATAATTGTAGTTGTGCATTCAGCATTGGCGACAAGACAGTAATAATGTAGACCAGTATAAGTATAGTTGTGCATTCAGCATTGGCGACAAGACAGTAATAATGTAGACCAGTATAAGTATAGTTGTGCAATTATCCTTAGAGACAAAACAGTGGAGATGTAGACAAAGCATGGGAGACAAAACAGCAGTGGCTTCCTTCAGCCGGCTGCGAAATCACATGGCTCGTCACCCGCTGATCTCAGCCAACCGATAAACATTCCCTGTCTTCGGCCTCAAATCTACACAGGAAGAGTGGAGGGGGGAGAAACACTCGCACTGCCATGGACCTCTACCACCGCTCAAGCAAACCCGGGACCAAACGGAGCACCTGCCATGAAGCACTCAGTCGCTACCCTGCACATCCAAGCATCTGACCCGGAAATGATGCGCCATTCAGAATGTGGGAAGAGGGCCGTACTTATATACTGCTGCCCTAGTGGTCAACAGGTGCAATATATTGCAGTAAGACATCCTTATTTCTATACTGCTACATACACAACTACTGATAAATCCTGTATGTCGTTAAAGATGTCATTCATAAGACTGAAACACGGCAGGGGCATTAGTAAAGCATAACAAGTTATTCATAATATCCCTTATGTGTTATGAATGCTTTTTTCCATTCATATCCCTTTTTTATGCAAATTAAATTATATGCGCTGCACAAGTCTAGTTTAGTGTAGAGTCTGGCTTGTCCCACTTGTTCCAGAGTCTGGAATTAAAGGGAGTGGATAACGGTGCTTTATCGTAACCTCAGTGAGTGGCCCGTAGTGAATACACAGTCTTAAACTGCTATAAAACTACTGTAAGCCACGGGAGAAGTGGAAGGTCGTATGAATCCTTGGTGGAGAGATTTCTCAACATATGTGTTCAGAGCCTCCCTCTCAGGCATTGAAAAGGGATATATCCTTCCCTTAGGGAACCGGGCATCAGATTTCAACTCAATAGAACCATCCCAGTCCCGTTGTGGAGGCAGAGTAGTTGCCTTTTCTTTTGAAAAAACTTGTGCGAAGTCATTATATTCTGGGGGAACATCGGTTGAGGAATGCCATGTCACCCCTCCTACCAATGTTGCCCGGCAGGTGATTTTCAAACAGTTGTCTTTACATGACTCACTCCAGGACAATAGTTCTTTCCTTCCAAGATATGACAGGGTCGTGCTGTGCCAGCCAAGGATAACGCAATATTACTTGTTCATGGGCAAAGGATACCATGAAGAATTGGATTTGTTCTTCGTGCAATATCCCTACTTGTAAAGTGACAGGTCCAATAACATAACCTGATCCAAGGGCTGTCCATCCAGCACATTAACCCTTAAAGCAGAGTGTAAAGGAATTAACATCACACCTAAACGTGCCGCAAGGTTATAATCCATGAAATTACCCACTGCCCCTGAGTCTATTAATCCCTGAGTGTGTATGATGACGTCATTCCACTTAATCTGAGTAGGTACCCGCAGCTGTTTATTGGACGTTATGATGTGAGAAATCGCTCCTACCTGGACAGGAGGCTGCTTGGAGGTAGGTCTTGATCGGTAAGGACGGTGGGGACATTGATTCAGCAGGTGTTTGTCCTCTCCACAGTAAAAACACAACTGTTGCTCTCTTTCTTCTTTGCTTTTCTGTAGCAGAAAGCAGGGCCCTACCGACTTGAATAAGATACTCTTCACAACATAGGTCAGGCTTTGGTCA
Source organism: Umbra pygmaea (assembly GCA_016801145.1). NCBI lineage: Eukaryota > Metazoa > Chordata > Actinopteri > Esociformes > Umbridae > Umbra > Umbra pygmaea. The sequence continues at coordinate 8,950 of JACXGM010018244.1, read as the reverse complement.
TACACAGGAGATCACAGCTGAGGTGCAGAAGACGTAATACAAAAACAAGAATAAGGGTCATACACAGGAATCAATAATTAGTTAACATGCTCAGTAATCTCTCAAGAAATCAATACCTCACAAAGAGGAATTGAGCCTGCAGGGTTTTATGTGGTTTGTGAAGTGATACCAGGTGTTCAATATTCCGGTGATTGCTCTCTGTTGTGTGTGCTGCATTTGTGTAGATTGTAATCTTGCACCCTACCAGTGGTAACAATTGAGTCTGTGGTTACAGATGTCCTCCCAGACCTGGACTAAAGCATCCGCCAACTCCTGGACAGTCTGTGGTGCAACGTGGTTTGGTGGATGGAGTGAGCCATGATGTCTCAGATGTGCTCAATCAGATTCAGGTCTGGGGAATGGGCGGGCCTGTACATAGCATTACTGTCTTCCTCTTGGAGGATCTGCTGACACACTCCAGCCACATGAGGTCTGACATTGTCTTGCATTAGGAGGAACCCAGGGCCAACCGCACCAGCATATGGTCTCACAAGGGGTCTGAGGATCTAATCTCGGTACCTAATGGCAGTTAGGCTACCTCTGGCGAGCACATGGAGGGCTGTGTGGTCCCCCAAAGAAATGCCACCCCATACCATTACTGAGCCACCGCCAAACGTGCTCAGTGTGAACCTGCTTTCATCTGTGAAGAGCACAGGGCACCATTGGCGAATTTGCCAATCTTGGTGTTCTCTGACAAAAGCCAAACTTCCTGCACAGTGTTGGGCTGTAAGCACTTTGGACGTTGGGCCCTCATACCACCCTCAAGGAGTCATTTTGCAGGGCTCTGGCAGTGCTCCTCCTGCTCCTCCTTAGGAGGTAATGGTCCTGCTGCTGGGTTGTTGCCCTCCCACGAGGCTGACCAAATTGCTTTACAGAAAAGTAATACATCTAAAAAAGAAAGTAATAATTTATATCACAACACACAGTGAAGTATGAAAGCAGTATCAAACGTAGGCTAAAAATAAATAAAAATCAGCTAGAAAGAAAGGTTAGTATGCTGATGAGAACAGGTGGGTTTTTAATAAGGACTTGAAGACAGACAAGGAAGGGGCCGTTCTAATCTCTAGTGGCATGGAGTTCCAGAGTCGCTAGCCTGCTACCACAAATGCACGCTCCCCTCTGTGCTTGAGTCTAGCACGAGGGACTACCAACAAAGCCTGATCAAGAGATCTTAGGCTTCGGGACGGAGTGTAAGGATGGACAAGTTCAGAGAGATAGACCGGGGCTAGGTTATGTAGAGATAACAAGGAAAAAAAATGTAATCGATTCTCTGTCAAATTGGCAGCCAGTGTAAAGATTTGAATCGGAGAGATATGGTCATATTTCCGACATTTGTGGATGGGTCTGGCTGCAGCGTTTTGGACTAATTGAAGACAGGCAATTTGGTGACTTGATATACCACAATATAAAGAATTACAGTAGTCTAGCCGACACCTAACAAATGCATGAACAGCCATTTCTAGAGTTTTTGGAGTAAGAAAGCTTCTACTTTCAGATAGTATTCGAAGTTGGTAGAAACTAGCACTGAAAAACATTTCATTTGGGCCAAAACAATAACCTCAGTCTTCTCTTCGTTTAGAAAGAGGACATTTTGGGCTAACCATGTTTTGACATCTTCTAAGCATAGCAGAAGAGAGTTTGGCACTGCAGAGTTTTTTCTCTTAATAGGGATGTAAATTTGGGTGTCGTCCGCATAAAAATGAAAAAAACGCCTTAGTTTCCTTAGGATGGAACCCAGAGGTAGCATGTAGCAAGAAAATAAAGAAGGGCCAAGATGGAGTCCTGCAGAGCCCACAGGTGAGGGGTGCCAAGGAGCTGGAGAAGTTGCCCATCTTTACTGAAAACCTTCTGTCAGACAGGTATGACTGAAACCATGTCAGAACCGATGCCCTTAGACCCACCCAGGACTCTAGTCTAGCTAGGAGAGTAGGGTGGTCAATGGTATCGAAAGCTGCCGAGAGATCTAGGTGCACAAAAACATTGGTGTCTCCGGAATCAGAGAGATCAATATCATTTAGCACTCTCAGGAGGGTGGACTCAGACCTAAAACCAGATTGAAAGACCTCAAAAATACTATTGTTTGACAGAAATTGTTGGAGTTGATTTAGGACAGTTTTCTCTAATATTTGTTATGTAGTGAATTTCAAGAAAAACCAGGGCACTCTTCGTACTTTCAATTACCCGCGTTATATTGTTCTCCTTCTCCCTCTTTCCGTTCTCCCCCCGTTTCTCTCTCTACTGCCACTGTAGGTATAGCAGTGTACATTGCACTTTACCACACATCTCTCTTTTTAAAAACACTATAATCCTAAGCAAACCACATACAAATTCAGAATGTATCTACAGGTACACGAGAATACCAACTTGGTAGTTACTGGTTATTATTTGTATACTCAACAGTTTACTTTAACAACTAACTAACCATAGTAATGTCTTGGAATCTGCTTAACCTTTATACTACTTCCCATGACATGTCTACGTAGACATTGTCTTTGTATGTTTAAGTGTACCAGATACGTTCCATATTAGCAATACCTTTTAACAAACTATGCAACATTCCAACAATATGTAACATTCCAACAAAATGTACTGTAACATTGCACCCCACATTCCATGTAATATTCCCCCTTATCCCCCCCCCCCTTTTTTTTACATCCTGTAGTCCTTAGACCATACAGGGGGGCGTCTCATTCTAGACCTGTAGGGTGTGATGGCAGGAGCAGGTACTGGTAATGGAGATGGCAGAAAAGCATCCTCTGGAAATGCCACAGTAGTAGGCAAGGGTGTATTGGCTGGGTTGGCACCAGAGAGGTGTATGGCATTCCAGACCCGTCCATCAGATAGTTGGTAGGTAGCAGGTCCTTTTTAAGCCACTATTCTGTAAGGGTGACTGAATTTAAACCTGCCTTTCTTGGAGATCCCCGTTTTCTTGATTCGAAAATATGAACCACATTGAAACTTTGGCAGCTGAGCAGTACAATGCTTATCTGTGTATTGTTTGGACTTTTCTTGGTTCTGACCCACAGTCTTTCTTAGATCCTCACACTGCAGGTGTGTTGTGCGTGTAGGGAATCCTTTTATGTTTAATTTTGTGTAACGGATGGCCGTGGAGCAACTCAGCAGGCGAAACTTGTGTAGTCGCATGAGGGGTAGCACGATATGTAAGTAGGAAGTCTGTGACAAACAACTTCCAAGGCTGACCTTCAATGTCAGCTGTCTGTAGACATTCCGAGAAGACCCGGTTCCATCTCTCCACCTCTCCATTACATTGCGGGTAATATAGAGAGCTGTTCACAAGTTTAATGTCTCTGTCATCCAGAAAGGACTTGAACTCAGCTGATATGAAGGAAGACCCATTATCAGCCACTAACTCCAAGGGGTTACCTTTACGGCTGAACACCATTGACAGGAATCGAATGACTGTAGCAGATGTCATGTCAGGGGTGAATGCCACCTCCGGCCGTTTACTGTAGTAATCCACAAGCGTCAGAGCAAAACAACAGTCTGGAGTTGCATTGTAAAATGGTCCTACAATATCAATTGCAAGCTTTTCCCATGCAGCACTTGGGAGAGGATCAGGCTGTAAGGGTGCAGCTCTGGTTTTGGCTGTCTTGTCATTTTGAGAGCAAGTGGTGCACGATTTGATGGCGGCCTCCACGTCAGAATCCATACCAGGCCACCAGTATAGTTCTCTCAGTCTTTGCTTGGTACGTACAATACCCGGATGGGTATCATGGGCGAGTTGAATGAGCTTGGGTTGTAAACTGGCTGGAACAACAACACGGTGTGTGCCACGAATTATGCACTACTCACGTTCAGACAGTTCAGTCTGTATGTGATAAAAAGGTGCAACCTCATTGTCAAGGCCTTTTACAGAGCGAGGCCAACCTGACTGCAAATATGTTTTTACTCGTTCCAGCAGGGGGCAGTCTCTATATGCAGACTTTAGTTGATCAGCTGTTACAGCAGCACTAATACACTAATACAACCATATGACACTAATACAACCATCTCAACTCCTTGTTCCTGGTGCAGGTCAGTGACAGGTAGTGGTTATCGTGACAGACAGTCTGCCGTCACATCGTCACACCCAGGCTTGTACTCGATATTGTAGTTGAATGACAAAAGCCGAGCTGACCACCTTGCAATTCTCATCCCTGCTCTCCGGAGACCTTTAGTGGTGAGTAATATTGTAAGAGGGCTATGGTCAGTCTGTAGGGTGAACTCACGACCCCACAAGTAGGTGCGCCATTGCTCAGTAGCCCAAACACATGCAAGGGCTTCTTTTTCCACAGTTGAGTACTTCCTTTCACATGTTGATAAGGTACAGGAAGCAAATGCAAAGGTATTTTCTACTTCCCCATTCAACTGGGTGAGCCCAGCACCAATGCCATAATCACAGGCATCAGTGGTCACAATGGTTGGCAAATAAGGATCGAACAGACCAAAGGCCAGACTTTCAGTTATCATGACTTTGACCCGAGTGAAAGCCTGTTGTCCAGTATCAGTCCAGTTAAACTTAGCATCCTTTCTCAACAGAGCTCTCAGCGGCTCCACTAATGCTGCGTAATTAGGGATGAACTTTGAATACCAGGCCGTTAAGCCCAAAAACGAGCGCAATACATGTGCATCATGAGGAGGAGGAGCATCCTTGACAGCAGTCATATGACATGGGTCAGGGTGAAGACCAGAAGGAGAGATGACATGGCCCAGGAACAACAGTTCAGTCTGACGGAAATGGCACTTTTCCATTTTGACTTTAAGACCGCTACTGTGTAACCGCTGCAGCACAGCTTTCAGCCTTGTCTCATGTACGTCAGGAGTCTCACCATACACAATTATGTCGTCCAAATAACACTGAACACCTTCCTGGCCAGCCAGTATCTGGGACATCATTCTCTGGAATGCACTGGGTGCAGATGCAAGCCCGTACGGGACCTTTTTGAAACGGAATAAACCATCATAAGTGATAAACGCAGTGAGATCTCTGCTTTCAACATCCAGTGGCACTTGGTGGTAGACATTCTGAAGATCAATGGTAGAGAACATTTGAGCTCCCCTGAGCTCATGGAAGACTTCATCAATGTGCGGTAGAGGGTGGCTATCAATAACCACTGCTTTGTTGGGCTCACGAAGATCTACGCAGAGCATGATTTGTCCATCTTTTTTCTTTAGTGCCACTATGGGAGACACCCATGGAGAGGAATAAATACGCTCTATAATATCTTCAAGTTCCAGACGTTTTGTTTCAGCCGACACAGCGTTTCGCACAGCAAGTGGGGGCACAATGTAAAAGTCTGTGTGTGTGTTACCGGCTCCAGACCTAGGGGTTATCTGGACCGGCAGCAAATGATACACAAGCTAAGTAGCACTGTGTATCAGTGGTTATACTATAAATGCACAAAGAGACATGAGAGTTAGCATCTTGTTCAGGCCCACGCCAGTTTAATACTGTGTATCAGGCTCTGAGAAAGCTAGTATCTTCGTGCAATTTACAAAAGCGCTACAGCGCCATCTACAGAATTGGCGGTGTACGACCACAATATGAATAATTAGAATAGTAATAATTTAAATAAAAATAGAAGGGGGTGTTTGCTTTGTATTAACTTAATAAATGGTCGTTTCTCTATCCATTACACTCTCCCTTACTTTAAGAGATGTCTCCGGACATCTAGAACTAAACTAACGAGGTGGAGTCAAATAGTCAGGTAAGGTCTAAGAAAAGATATTGTCTGTGTGAGTGCAAGGTAACTATCTGTCAGTAGTCAATAGTGTCTGGTAAGTATGTGTCAATGGTAATCGGTGTCAGGTAAATGTGTGTGTCCTCATGTCCCTGAGTCATAGTAGTCTTCTGTCAAGTGTCTAGTATGTCCATACTGCTGAGGTAGGGTAGTAACAGTTTTGAGGAAAGACAGGGCATGTAGGCATGGGATAGGGTACACCAGCATACATTGCATTTGCTCCCATTCTCCAAGGTTGGTAAATGGGCTGTCCTGACTGATCATATGTGAAAACACCCCTGGGTTCTACAGTTCGAGTAAACCTCCGCAATGGCTGATCTCCCTCCCCTACTGGTTCTAAAACAGGTGTAGCATCAATTGCAGGCCCCTTGGAACATGTATCATTGGCAACATCAGCTCTGAGTTGTTCCTGATCTTCAACCAATGGTGGCAAGTTCACTTGTGGCTCTGGCATCACCAAAGAAATTGATTCCTCTTCCTGCTGTGCCATAGTTTGCTTGGTTCTTTGAATCATAGGCTGGTACTCTGGTGCCACAGCTCTAAGTTCACTGTATGACTCAGGTTGAGATGGGTGGAGTCTGACTGTTCTCCTTTCGTACACAGGTAATGGTCTGGGGTTGCATTTATATTCTTCCTCCTCTTCAGAATCAAGCTCGGTGATCTCTCTGAAGTTTGTATGAGGTTGACGTCTTTGTGCTTTCTTTTTTTCACAGCAGCTCAGATCATTGTGTTTAAGTGGCAAGTCATACACAGGGAGGAGGAGATTGCGATGGAGCACCCGGAGGGTTCGGTCACCTGTTTCTGCTTGAACTCTGTATACCGCTCCATTATCCAGCCTTACAACAATGCGATGAACCTTTTCCTCTCAGTATGCACAGAGTTTGCCTGGGCCACCACTCTTTGACAGGTTCCTGACAAGAACGTGATCACCTGGTTGAAGTACGATTCCTTTGGCACCCTGATCATAATGTTTCTTTCCTTTTGCGGAGGACTTTTTGCTATTTTCAGATGCAATTGTGTAAGCCTCCTGCATTCAAGAAGCCCATGTCTGTGCGTACTCCTGTCGCGTTTGTGCCTGCTTCTCAGGTTCAAGATCAAAAAGCAAATCAATGGGCAACCGTGGAGCTCTTCCAAAAAGGAGGAAGAAAGGCGAGTAGCCCGTCGCTTCATGTCTCGTACAGTTGTAAGCATGGACTATGCTGGGTAGATGGTCTTTCCACTCTGACTTCTTTCCCTTATGTAGTGTCCTGAGCATCTGAAGAAGTGTTCTATTTAGGCGCTCCACAGGATTGCATTGAGGGTGATAGGGGGTTGTTCGAGAATGAGAAATTCCTGCCAGCTGCTGGAGTCGTTGAAAAAGATTGTTCTCGAATTCCCGACCCTGATCATGATGAAGCTTTTGAGGATACCCGAAGCGTGGAATCAAATCATAGAAAATCTTTTCAGCCGCAGTTTTGCCAGACTTATTTCGAGTTGGATAGGCCTGGGCGAAGCGAGTAAAGTGATCTACCAAGACTAAGATGTATTCATAGCCCCCTTTACTTGGTTCAAGGTGCATATAGTCAACTGAAAGAATCTTGAATGGGGCACTGGTCATAATTGAGCCCATTGGTGCACTGCTTTCTCATGGACAATGGGTCGCTTTTGCTTAATACATGGACACTGACGTATGACGTAGTCTTCGATTTCACGTTGCTTAAAGGTCCAATAAAACCTTTGCCTTGCAAGGTGGATGACCTTGTCGGCCCCGACATGTCCCATGTCGTCATGTAGGTGTTTAAGTACAGTTGCCTTCAGTGCAATGGGGAGGACCAGTTGTCTGTGTTGTCCTGCATTTCTATACAAAATCCCATTATCCAGTTTTAGTCTGTTCCATTCATGTATCAGTCGTCGTGTGTCCTGTCCCATTTGTTTCCTGTCTTTATCATTTGGATTCTATCCCCTCTTCTTAAGTTTTATCACTTCACAGATAGACACGTCTTCTTTCTGTGCAGCTCTGATGTCTTCCGGGGTAAACATGACTGTGCCAGCAGGTAGTAAACCATCGTCACTGGAGCATGTCTGAAGGGCTGCTGCCCATGGCACATCATTGTCTCTCTGAGCTTTGTCTCCTTGCCATATGGCAGATACAACATCTGGTGACATGGACTCAGAGTACTCCGTGAGATGGTCCAGGAGCTTCACTGGATACCTTGATAGGGTGTCAGCGTCACTTTTCATCTTGCCTGGCCTGTATTTGATATTGAAGTGGAAATTGGCCAACTCACCCACCCAACGATGCCCGACCACATTTAGTTTTGCCGTGCTTAAAACATAGGTAAGAGGATTATTATCTGTGTATAGAGTAAATGTTGGTGCGTAATAAAGGTAGTCACGAAATTTATCGCAAATGGCCCATTTTAACGCAAGGAACTCAAGCTTGTTGGAATGAAGGTGATAATTCTTCTCAGCAGGCGTGAGTGTCCTTGATCCGTAAGCAATTACACAAAGTTTACTCCCTTGCTCCTGGTAGAGCACTGCTCCCAAGCCTTCGTTCGATGCATCGGTGTGTAAGACAAATGGCAAGTTAAAGTCAGGGTAGGCCAAGATGGGAGGGTTAGTCAACATGTCAACTAGCCGGGAGACCAGGCACGTGCACAGGTAGGGCTCAACCTGTGCAGAGCACATGCCCTTTTTGCCCTTACACTCTGAAGTGCCCTTTTTTTGGTGTGGCGTTTTTTTTGTTCTTCAATAAATCAATGCTATTGGTCACCCTTTATGTCTGTTGGTCTATTTTTACAAATATTTAGCCAATGAAAATTCTTAAAATGAGCCTGTGTAAATCTTGTTAGCTCCTCAAACTGTCAGTAAACCTGATAACTCCGCCCCCTCTATCTTGCCGGAGTTCCGCAGCAGCCACGTATGCAGACAGGAGCTGAACGACTTTAGGCAAGGGTAAACAAAGATCTTGTCTTGAATAAGTGCTAAACACTATGGCCCTCATTTATCAAACGTGCGTAGAAACCAGTGTAGATTTGAGCGCAGAAATCATCTTACGACGAGACCCACGTGTGATTTACAAAACTTTCGTATCACTCCAATTCCAGCGTACGAATGAGCGGCTGTTGATAAATCAGACGGTTGAAAACCATCGTAATTTACATAACACGCCCACAAATATGCATTGATTA
>JACXGM010018243.1:0-19183 GCA_016801145.1 Umbra pygmaea | reverse complement strand
ATTAAAGGGGTTAGTCCCGCCTCTCTCCAGGTTGAATTAAAGGGGTTAGTCTTGCCTCTCTCCAGGATGAATTAAAGGGGTTAGTTCTACCTCTTTCCCTCACACCATGAGACACACTTAAAAACCTTTCTAGAAGAATAGTGCGTATTAGGAATTCGAAATGGTATTATCTATCAGTCACATATGAGTGTGATGGTCAGTTGTCCACATTATTTTGGCTATGTAGTGCATGACAAATTCAAACTGATGCAATAATCTGTTAATGGTGTATTATCTAAAGGGTTTTGGCTTAGCCATTGAGCAGGTGCGGTAATGTGGGTGGGTGTGGCCAAAGTGCCAGGGCAGAATTTCTATTCCAGCCTGCCTCTGTAACCAGCCATCTGCTCCAAAGAGGCATGATGATGGCCACCATATCAAGCCACCTTCACACTGTTCACTGTTAATTAAACAACGGCACCATACTGCACTCCAAACCGTGCTGTCGCTGCATCTTCTGTTGATAAAGGTAAACCGTATGCTTGAACTCGAAATCTGTAAATGAATATATCAGCTGTAAATACAGGTACACAGAAAATTCTCCAGTGTTAAATTAACACTGTCAGTGTAGACACATATAGACACTGAACCAGTGTTAAGAGATAACTATCTACAGGCACTACCTACATTCACATATAATTAGTGAAATATTTGTTTGTAAGTATTGTAAAATTTTCATAGAAAAAATATGTTTTGGACCTAGGAGAAAGCATGAACATGTATGAATTTACTACTGTCAAACACAGTAAAGGCTGGTCACTGACGTACAAAACACAGTAAAGGCTGGTCACTGACGTACAAAACACAATAAATGCTGGTCACTGACGTACAGAACACAATAAAGGCTGGTCACTGATGTACAAAACACAATAAAGGCTGGTCACCAACATACAAAACACAATAAAGTCTGGTCACTGAAGTACAAAACACAATAAAGGCTGGTCACTGACGTACAAAACACAATAAAGGCTGGTCACCAACATACAAAACACAATAAAGGCTGGTCACTGATGTACAAAACACAATAAATGCTGGTCACTGACATACAAAACACAATAAAGGCTGGTCACTGACGTACAAAACACAATAAAGGCTGGTCACTGAAGCACAAAACACAATATATACTAGTTTCTGATATACAAAACACAATAAAGGCTGGTCACTGACGTACAAAACACAATAAAGGCTGGTCACCAACATACAAAACACAATAAAGGCTGGTCACCGACATACAAAACACAATAAAGGCTGGTCACTGACATACAAAACACAATAAAGGCTGGTCACTGAAGCACAAAACACAATAAAGGCTGGTCACTGAAGCACAAAACACAATATATACTAGTTTCTGATATACAAAACACAATATTGTCACTATTGTCCAAAACACAATAATGTCTGGTCTCTGATGTCTTAAACATAACTAGGTCTGGTTATTAGCATAAAATATAAAAAGTAGGAAGACATAGATTGAAATAATATGAAACAAATACTGTGGTTGAAACTGATCTGGTGATTTCATTATAGGAGCGATGCCTCTGTGTGGAATGAAGTTAATGTATAAATCCATCAGAACCATCCTGTTACTGGCATTACATTACACTATTGCTCCCAGTGCATTTATGTCATGAATCAACAGCTGCCACGCAGTAGACATTTCAGTGAGGCCCTTGATACAAACATGTTTTATTAGCATACGACAGAGTGCTTTTTCACAATGCTCAAACTTCTGGATGAAAAAGAAAAATCATTAATGGAAACTTAATGACTTCAGAGCTCTTCACAGATTTATCACTTCGTAAGCGTTGTATGTCAACAAGAAACGGCAATTGTTTGATGACCTTGCAGTCAGTCAAAATGAATAGCTGGACAAAGTTTCAGAATGGAGAAGTTACTGTTGGAGCACACATCCACACCTACACAGACACAACACGCACACACGCACGTACTGGGCTGAAGGCAATAACAGTGCTTTATGGTCCGTGAAAGAGGCCTTATCATCAGGTGAGTTATCACCCCTAGGACCAGGCAGTGTCCTAGAAGACCCCCCTCATCCCAGTGACCACACCCCAATGAACATCCAGGGAAACAGACCCAGGTCAGGGGTCACCTCCATGTGGGATGCCTGCTCAGGTGCAATGCACTGTGTTCCAGTTGACAGATCAGGGCCCTGAGTTTCATTAGATGATGATGGTAGTTTCATCTTTCACAATAAGGTGGAGTGAAAAACAATATAGGGATCCCAATAGTTTGTATAATTATACAGTTAGGGGTAAAAACATCAAACGTAACCGCTATCATGAATAAAGACATTTACTAATGGTCTTCAATCAGAAAGTAGGCAATAATCAGGCCATAAGTAACAAGCAGACAGTTTAGAAACCTGAATACTAGACTGAGGCTAAACCTTGTTCTTCATAATTGCGGTATTGTAAATAGAATAACATCAAGCATTCAAGAGCAGCCGAACAGTTTTTAATAATAAACAGTTAAGGAACAATTAAATATGCAGTAAATTCCTTTCTGTTTAGAATAATGGTATTGATTTCCATGTTTTTTGCTTTACTGAATAAAGACCATGAACAAAACATAGATTTTGTATTCTGAAATCTGATGGATTCACACCCATGCTGAAACAGAATGTGTACCACATATAGCATCTTAGAATGACAGGCAAGTTTCAACCTTAAAACCTTTTTTTAAGACATTATTTACAATTATGTTACCAGACAGTTAGATAACTCATCCGCATGTGTAACATATACTGCATAATGCCATTTTGCCATTCAAAAAAGCTAAGGGAAAAACCTTCACCAAAGCTCACGTGCTGAGGTAAAAGGTATGCAGCTCTCAATCCATTTAGAATTTCTGAAAAGAAAGAACATTCAAAAAATAATTTGACAGATGTACAATCCCTGTATTACATATGTATTTAGTTAGAAATCTGACTTTTTTGTAAGCTGTCAAGTGAATAAACAGTTACAATAATACGAAGAATAGGATTTTTTTCCAAAAGAATCTGAGCAACATGTTTTTCATATTCTGACCAATATTTATGTCTCTGCTAGACAGACGTAGCTAGTTACGCTAGTTGGCTAGTCAGCTAGCTGGCTGGTGGCAGTTGCATACTTCGTCTCCATGGATACAAAGACAAAAACACATTCTGATATAATGTACCAGACACTTATCCAGAGACACTGGAGTGCATACTCATACTGTTCTCTGCCCGTCAGTAGAAATCAAACCATTACACTGATGTAAATGCCATGCTCTAACAGTCAAGCTACACTCATACATTGTAAGGATGCATGTAAGGAGAGTGGATGCATCCGATTATCACATGCATCAGGTAGTGTGTTACATCGTGAAGCATGTTCTATAGGCATACTGTTGAATATAATTGAAATATTTTGCAAAATGTGATGGCTTTTCCACATGAAGACAAATGTTGCTGTTTAAAGCTTTAAGAAACTGATTTGTCTCCTCACCAACACCACTCATCGCCTTTCTATTGCCCCCCAAAAAAATTTGACAAATTAAATATGATGCTTTCCTGTAATTAACCAGTAAATCATAGCTCAAGCAGACCTCTAAGGGGTATAAAGGAAATTGAATTGCATACAGGACACAAACACTAAAATGTATGATTGAACATCGTAATCAGAACCAGTGGGAACAGTACAGCTTGTGAATCACCCCGAGTCCACGAGCCCAGACAGTCATTGGCCTTTACCACTCCCACACATCTCCACCCGATTTAATAGGCTTGATTAGGGAGGACTAACCTTTGGGCCTCCTCCGAAGACCAATTTGCCGCGTTCTGGACGAGGCCGCTTAAATTTCTTCAGCATTTTTTGTCCCCATGACATTGCAAATGGAAAAAAAAGTTTTTTGTTTTCCAGATGCCTGAAGCTTTTATTTTAGAGTATGTTGATGAATACTGTACATATAAGGAGCAAAGGAGCATGTAACTAATGGTCCTATTGGCTGTTTCTGTGTAATGTGTTTCTGTGTAATGTAACTAATGGTCCTATTGGCTGTTTCTGTGTAATGTGTTTCTGTGTAATGTAACTAATGGTCCTATTGGCTGTTTCTGTGTAATGTGTGACTGAATCAGAAAGTACATTCTCCGGGTTTAAAATGTTGCCTCAGGCAACAGACGCCAGTAATAAACTAATCATGATCTTAATTTTCCAATGTATTTACTTTAGTCAGTGAGTTAGCTAGGGATTGAGGGACACACACACACAAACACACACACACACTATACACACCACAAAGTGTAGCAAAAGCTCTGATATGTCAGGGTAGGATTATTGTAAATGGGAGTCCATGTAACTGAATATTTAATTCCACTTGTGGTTTAATTAGTTATGCAGAGGGAAATGATGTTCAATTACAGTAGTGATGTTCAATCAAGTTTCCCTAACTTCTGGGAACTTCACAACAGCAGATATGCTGTGAAACAGTTTGTTTTTCATACAAGCTGCCAACATGTCCCACTTCCTCAGCCAAAATAACATTACTGGCATTCTGCTGTGTTTGGGTGTGTGTGGTGTGTATGTGTGTGTAAGCGTTAAATGACTAAAGTGTGTTTCTGATTTCTGACTGTTTTTAAATTAAGTGGATGTGATACAGAGGGAAAGTTCCAGGGACTGATCCATTCAGTAACTCCTGTTGTGGTCTCACCGGCTTCTCTTCCATAGGTAGTGTGAAGTAGAGTCCAGGGCTGTTGCTGTCAGACAGCCATCGAGTCGCATTATGTCATTTCCGAAGTGTTTTTGTGTTGTTAAATGGAAATCCACAGAATAAACAACCGTATATCTCAGAAATGATCCCAAAATATGTTCTCAAGAAAATAATTTGAAAACATGAATTACGTTTTATGCCAACATTTTTCAAGGGGTTTTACATTTCAGCTGTATGTTATATTAGTTTTTCTGTTACAGTTGTAATCAAAAAGAACACCATTACAAATCAGATTTATTGTCAAAATGTACAGACTTTCAGCTGTTTGCAATGAACAAATCACACAAAAACAATTGAAATAGCTCAACACAACAAATGCTCAACACAACAAATGCATCAAGTGGTTTACCCAAATTCAACTGAAAATGCAACTCAGAATGAGTTGATTACAACTGTATGTTGCACCTTCATGTTGCATTGCGCAGATTAATACTAGAACATTCCACACATTACAGAGCATTCAAAAGTATATGCAAACCTTCACTGTTAAAGTTAGGGTTAAATTTAGGCATGAGGTACTGGTTAAGGAAGAACGTTGCTAAGATTAAAGTTAGGATTAGGGCTAACATTTCCCCAAAAAAACAGACAATCACCTATACTGGCCTGGAGAACAAAACACATACAAAGTTTCCATCTGGATTTGAACTTGCGAACACTGAGAAGTAAGTCTGCAATTTATACACCCACCCATCATCACCGAACTCCACCCTAGCAAACATTTACGCTATGTTATTTACACGCTATGTCATGATCACTAATGATTCTACATATACAGTATGTGTTTATATTTCACGAAATTCGGGTTTCAAAAAAATAATTTTGTTCCCTTCAAACGTAATTTCCCTTCTCACACGTTCTTACGTAATTGGGATTTACAAAATGTTGTTCCCTTCAAACGTAATTTCTCATCTCATATGCTTTTATTTCACGCAATTGGGTTTTAACGAAACAGTTTCCTCATGCGATGTTGGGCTGGAGTTATCAACAATTATCAAAACAATTTTAATTCCCTTTAACTCGAACCTTGCCAAATAATGGGGGTGTGGTTCAAGGCCTGTATACCACACCCCCTGTGCCTTATTGGCTAACTTTAATACAGGGAATATGTTTTGTTCGTAGATTTGTATTCGTAGATATGTATGTGACAGCAGCACATGTATGGTTTCCTACAAGTAAAGAACTGTCCGCCCCAAAAAGGTTAAGATCCAAGACTATACATCTGAATTTCTAGAAGAGACACTGATAATCTCTCCTTCACTATTGCCGGTATTCAATAACCAGCACGTCTGTGCGATTATGAACAGTGGCTTGTAGAGACAAACTCTATGTTATGGCCCCTTCAGGCAATATAAAATATATTATAAACCTCCATTAAGTTACACAATCGTTAAAATGGCTATAATCGTTCACCTCTACACACAGGTGTCCAGCAGTAGTGGATTCATAAAATGGCCTGTTTATGTTCACTCTATTCCAATATTTCTCCTTTTCTTGCGTGTATAGCTTCCCAGAACATGCTTTATCAAAACGAGATCAAGAAAAAACATTACCAACAGTCAGCTCACAAAGTCAAAATTGCCTCAGCATGTCTCTTTGCTTCTGTCATTAAAGATTACATATAATTACAGTATGAGGGAATTTTGTTTTGTTTATTGAAACGATTTTCCATTGTGTAAAAAAGCTACGTTCTTTGGTATGTAGCCCACCAAAAGAAAGGATTGTGTGTATGTACTAGAAATAAAACATATACTAATGTAAGTAGACATCGATTGGGCATCCCGTTTTTAGAATGGTTCTGATGATTTGCCAGAAGAAACTGCTCGGTTGGATTTCTCAAATGGTCTGTTTTTTTATCTGATACATTTTGTATTAAAAAAGTGCTTTTCATGTCATTTAATATTTAGCTATGAATGTATTATCTTTTAAAACTACGATTTAACTAGATTGGTTCTTTAAAATAATTGTAGCCTGAAAGTATGCATGGGTTTCGTTGTACGACTAAGCATTTTTATTCAAACCGACATGATATGAGCAGTGTTGGGTATAGTTACATTTAGGAGTACTTTTTAGTTACTTGATGAGTTCACAAGTTTTGGGAAGTGCCTATTTGAGACAAAATGATCAGGTAAAGGGAGTTCATATCTTACTGGTGACCATGATAGATATGTTCTTTACTCTTTCTATTTGTTTTATAGGTCACTGTAAAGAAATTAACTCCATTTACCTGATAATTTTGTCTTAATTAGGGACGTCCCAAAACGTGTGAACTCATCAAGTAACTAAAAAGTACTCCTAAAAGTAACTATACCCAACTTTGGATATGAGACATGATTTTTCATAATAATTGAAGAGGAATTTCAGAAAATGAAAAGTCAATTTTCTTCTCACTATAGAAATCATTCCAAATTGTGAGACCAAGATTTTTTAAAACCTGCACGATATTTGTCACAACGTAACCCTAATATTGTTTGCTGGGATGTAACATTACATTCATTTGTCCTGTCGGCCGGGATTTTGCATACATTTTTAAACCTGCACTATGTAATTTTTTTGAAAGCTACAACAACTGAGTTTTTGTACAAGTAAACATTAGGAACTAGCATATTGGCTCCAGGGAGGGAAAACATCAACTTAAATAATACATAATCTTGACAATAGTACAATAGTAAAATCGACATTTCACAATATCTAACTAGCAATGAATGCATATTATTGACAGAATTATATTTTCTCTGTAATATTCAATAAAAACATATATACAAAAAGTAGAATTTGGCCGACAGGACAAATAAATGTGAAGTTACATAGTGTAGCTTTAAAATTATTTGTATATATAGATGTTTTTACTGAACACAGGAATAATATGATCTTTTTGTAGTTTTCTAAAGATTACATAGTGCAGGTTTAAAGATTATATTTGGGGTGTATTTTTTATTATTATTTTATTTGACAGCACAGTATCAGAAACTAGGGATACAGTTATGGGGAGACAGCATGGGATGACGGTTAAGCCAGCGGCATATAGCCCTCTATTCCACTACTGGTTTGCTTCTAAAGCTAAGCAGGGTCAGGCCTGGTTAGTCCCTGGATGGGAGACCAATGCTGCTGGAAGTGGTGTTGGAGCGCCAGTAGGGGGCACTATTCCCTCTGGTCTAAAGATCATTCCCAATGCCCCTGGTAAGAAGCCATCTGTGTAGAGTGCCATCTTTTATATGGGACATTAGACAGGTGTCCTGACACTGTGGTCACTAAAGATCCCATGGCACTATCCATAAAAGTAGGGGTGTTAACCCCAATGTGCTGGAATAATTTCCAATCTGATCATCATACCATCATACCCAGCTTTCAGCCCCTTCCCTCCCCCCTTCTCCCCAGACCACTGCTGTAAATGAGAAGCTGTTCTCAGTCAACTTTCTTGGTAAAATAAAGGTAGAACAGAAAAAAAGGACACAGACCGTCAGCCAAGGCGGGGCTCAATTCCTCCGTCGCCAGGGGATATGAACGCTCTGGATTCGGGAGCTTATACCACTACACCAACTCTGGCACTGAGACAGAAGAAAGTTTTATTGATTGAACATAATGTTTCTATTATTACACTCTACAGAGTAATAGTTTTGAGATGAAGAACAGCTTCATACAGATAGAACAAAAGTGTTATTTACAGATAGACCATTAGTTCTATAGAGTGAAAATAAATAGGAATAGAAAACTGGAAAACTAAAGTTTGCTATTCATGGCACGTTTACCTACAGTAAATCCTATTAATAGAAATATACAGAGATACAGTTCTGCTGTTAAGTATCATTACTGTTGACTTGAATGGCAGAGAAACTTTATGTTTGTTGTTGCAGATTGATGTCAAAACATCACATCCCTGTTAGTTCCCAAGGCCTCCATCTCCCGTAGATGGATCCTGCAGCTGTCTTGTCAAGCTGTTACCGTCTGGTCTATTTATACTTCCTGTCTACTTTGAGGAAGCTACCCGCCACTCCTCTACCCCCAGGAAATGACAGAGACAATCCAATCAGGAGCAACACATCTGTGACCTCAGCTCATATCTCTAGGGAAGAGTGTGGTAATTGGAAATATTCCACAAAATAGTTGAATTAAGCTTAGTTAAAGATGCAATGCAGTCTTGGACTTTCAGATTACAAAAACATATATTTTAAATAATATATATATATATTTTGTGCAATAATCTGTTAGTAATAATCACTATCATTTTTCAGTTAGCCATTCCAAGTTTGAATGTGACAAAATACACACATACACATAATAATACACAATTGAGACAGCACCATTATTTCAACCAGTGCCTGAAATTTGCAGATGGCATTTTTAATTGAACATTGGTATCAAATAAATACTTTTCAGGAAAAACAACTTTGTAAAAACAATTTTTTTAGTTCCTTCTGTTTTCCAGTTCACGCTAAGGCAGTATTATTTTAGATGGCAGATGAATATGTCAAACATCAACGGATAAATGTTGATGTTACTTGATGAGGTAATGTGCCAGCACAAAAAATAAGGTCTAATTACTAAATTATACATAAAGTCACAGAACAACTGTCAAAATGAAGTACTTGGTGAGAAAGTTAGGTACTGTATATGTTTATAGGCTTGTTTAAGTTGATGTACACTATGGGTCAAAGGTTTTTGAACACCCAGGAGTTTCCATGTATTTTGATAGAAATTGATATCACCATTAAATTGTTCAGACATTATAGTCAAAACAATTATAATTGAGCTAAAGGCTTCATTATTAGGACACTGAATTCATGGCTGCTCAAAGTTGGCTTTGCCATTGTTTGTAAATAATTCATTATGAATCAGTTATTTCTGATAGTGATAAACATTTGCAACATTGGTAATTTCTTAGATTAATATTTTAATCAATTTAATGCCAACTTGTCGAATGAAGGTATCAATTTCTATCAACAACATGAATATCTCTAGGTTTTCTTTTACATTTGACCAGTAGATTACTTTGTCTGCTTTTGAGTTTGATAAAAATACGGTTGACAGGATGAAGCCGAAGCTGAGGAGAGAGGACGCAGGGTGAGACAGATAAGGAGGAACCTACGGTCGGCTGAGGTGGGGTCCAAACATCCATCACAAGGGGCACATATAATCTGGACTCAATACACCAACTCTGGCAGACATTTGATTCATTTTCATCCTTTCCAAATATATTATCTTTCCAAAATAATTATGTACAGTAAATTAATATCATACCAGGATGAAAGTATTGAATACAGCAGTGTATTATTGTTAAGACCTTTTTAATATTTTTTTTAACCTTTATTTAACCAGGTAAGTTGACTAGAACAATTTCTTATTTACAGCAACGACCTGGGAGCAATTAGGGTAAAGCGTCTTGCCCAAGGACACAAAGACATTTGGCTCAGTCAGGAATCGAACAGGCAACCTTCTGACTACAAGTCTGATTCCCTACCCACTGAGCCATCTGCGCCCCTTTACCACGTCTCTTACAGTATTACACATGTTAACTGCATTCAGCAGATTCCCAAGCTTTTAAAACCAGATCCACGTAGAGACATTTCTCATTTAATAAATGTTAACATTTTATTGCTTTTCCTCTTTCATTGCACAAGTCTTTAAAACCTAATCCATTGTACAAAATAAGTCATTCCCAAGTAAGTTGTGTGTGTTTGTTCTGTGTGTGTTTGTTCTGTGTGTGTTTGTTCTGTTCAGTTTGTCTGTTCCACACAATCTCGCAGGATATCGCAGGATCGCGGTGGCAGTGGAGATGAGCAGGCATCAGGCAAGTGTTATTTAAATATACTTTTGTTGTACTTACAAACTTTTCAATGCCTCGTTTTATAAGCACAGAACCTAATTGTACTACTGTAAAAGTTTGATAACATTCCAAGCATTATTAGTGGGGTTATTTACAAGATACACCTTTGGCTCCATTCGCGCCTGCACTAAGCCATTTGGCTGATAGTGCTAACTCAACCAATGTTATAACAACGTAAAAAAGCTCATGGGGGGTTGTTTGGCTCGAGGTCAAGGTGCATTATAACCCTAGGGTTATATTACTCCGAACCATCACTTTAAGGTGACCTGGTGATCTGCTCATGTGGGACAGTCTCGGGTTTGAAGAGATAAGTCTTCTTGAAGGTGGTATGTCATCAACAACCCTTAGGCTATATAAGCAAGGTAATATTGTTATTCGGGGCCCTATCTGAAACTGTCTATGTTGCCTAGTCGCTGAGATCTCCCCGTTCCAAGACGAGAAATACTTTATTAAACATCCTATGATCTACCTGCTGCCTGACCCCAGAAATCATTATTTCAACCAAGATCCTTTTAGCTGCAGAATATTCATCATTTCACACTGTCTCTATCGACGAGTCTCTCCTTCCCTCGTCCTTCTGTCTGCTTGTCTGTCTGTCTGTCTCTGTTTTAATGCATCTGTCTGTCTATCTATCTGTCTACAGTATCTGTCTGTCTGTCTATCTGTTTGTCTCTAACGATCAGTCCCTCCCTTCTCAGGGGCCGACTGAAACAATAATTCAAGCCAGGAATATGACTCCATCCCAGGCCACCCTGTTCACGCCAACCACCAGACCACTGATTTTGTAGGCTAATCCTATTTGTTGATGTAACAGGTATCAAACTAGTTATACATTTGGCCACTATGTTCATCTCGGAATAAAGTTACCCACATTACAAAATACACACATTTGTGACTGACCAACATGTAGCCTGAACGCTTAGTTTTAGGTTTAGTCTTCTGACTAAAATATTTATTTTTGTGATTTTGTACAGTTAAACTGTTAGTTGTTATTAGTTGATGAAAACATATTTTAGCCTTGTTTTAGTCACCTATTTTAGTCATTGTACTTTTGTTCTGTTAAATAGTTCACACAAAGTTTCAACATGCAGTGCACAATATTTTTATGGGTGAGGCTATTTGCACCCGTGGTACAAATATCAATGCATGCTATTCATACCTTGGTGCAATTAGAAGTGTATGCTATTCATACCCTGGTGCAATTAGAAGTGTATGCTATTCATACCTTGGTGCAATTAGAAGTGTATGCTATTCATACCTTGGTGCAATTAGAAGTGTATGCTATTCATACCTCGGTGCAATTAGAAGTGTATGCTATTCATACCTTGAATTAGAAGTGTATGCTATTCGTACCCTGGTGCAATTAGAAGTGTATGCTCTTCATACCTCGGTGCACACAGCTATGTGTTCTATTAATACCCCGTCTGGTACAAATATCAATGTATGCTATTTGTACCCTGGTGCAATTAGAAGTGAATGCTATTTGCACCCCTGTGCATTTACCCTGGCATATTGATCATACAATGTAATAAAACATAAAAATAGTGGGAAAATGTGGAAATCTATTAACAATTTTCCTTATGACATCATAATACTGTGCTTATGTTCGAATCACATATTTGTGACCGTTCTCCCAGGGGCCCAGTAGCAGCTCATCATATATTTGTGACAGTACTCCTCAGCAGGTTAAAGAAGCATTGTAAAATGCACAGATAAAAAATCTCACACTTGTTCTGATGCTTATCAAAGTGCATGGGTTTATTTACTAGCTGTACAGTAATTTAGTTTTTAACAAACTAAGAACTGTATCGCCATGTATGGGCTACTATTAGGCAAATTTTTTACTTCGGGTATATGTCTTAGTTACAGTGAAAAATATAAATATTTTCCAGGGCTGCTGGGGAGATGACAGCAGCAAGGGGCGGAGCCTCTTCAACGACTGCTGAGGGATAAAAGCAGCAGGGACGGAGCCTCTTCAACGACTGCTGAGGGATAAAAGCAGCAGGGGCGGAGCCTTTTCAATGACTGCTGAGGAAAAAAAGCAGCAGGGGGCGGAGCCTCTTCAACGACTGCTGAGGGATAAACGAAGCAGGGGCGGAGCCTCTTCAACGACTGCTGAGGGATAAATGCAGCAGGGGCGGAGCCACTTTCAGGGGTGATGGAGGGGAAACAAACAGCTCGCCAGGCTGTACAGGAGGCAGCAGCAGCTCAATGTGTGACATGGTGGGTGGTGGGGTGTCACTATATATGGAGTAGAGGTGGGCACCCACGATGCCATGCTGTCCTGCAGTGGTCCAGTAGGAGGAGTAGCAGCCCATGTGTGTTTCAGGGCTTCCACTACCCCCTGTGCCCCCCACAAACAATTTATTGGAGAACCAAGGGTGTAGCGCCTCCGCTGGTACTCCAGCTCCGGTGGTGTTGGTGCCCTAAGCCGACCAGGGACAGATGGGTCGTATATAGGGATCAAACCCGACCAGGGACAGATGGGTCGTATATAGGGGGCCCATAGAAGTCTTCCTCTGGCTCCTCTGTGTCTCTGCAGCCCCATCCAGCTATCTCCTCCTCGTCAGAGAAAAACATCTCCAGGTCTTCATCAAAATATAAATAGGCTGTCGGCTCTGGAGTAGGCTGCATGGCCGGGAATTGATTCCCCCACAACTCCATTGGGAAGGGGTGTATCTGAGGTACGCACTGCCCGTCTCTCTGCCCTGTCTTTTTTGCCTTTGTTAGCCGATTTTGTGGCTTCATCCTGCCTCTCCGTTTGTTGTTGGTTATTCTGTAATGGCTGGAGTGTAGTGAAGAGAATGCACAGATGCAGACAACTCTTCCTTTTTTGTTTATTTACAGGAAGGGTACTTGACAAAAACAAATAAACAAATAAACAAAAGCCAGTGGGCTCTCGTGCTAAACTGGCGACAGTATGCCTAAAACAAATAATGAGATTTGACATTGTTTACATAGATTTAACCTTAGCAGGATGATTACATTACAGCACAATAACGTAGCACTTCACAAGACATCGTACTCTGCATACACATAGGTTTAAACCTCCTCAGGACGAAACTACTTAGAATAAAACTATACCAAGCGGTGAGTGGAATGAGCTCTTAACTTCAATAGCCTAACCATGGCTCCTATGGAGTCTGCCGCTAGCATAGCCAGTGAAGTGAGTTCCGTTTTTCCCATTGAGACTGTGAATGTACCTCGATCCAGGTTGAGTAAAGTTAAACAAGGTGGTGTTCACCTTAGTAATCATATTAAAATAAAGCCCTCCACCATTGTTGTCACGAATGAAAATGATTAAAATTACGAAGTACTCTAAGCTAAACATGTGATTACTAAATGTTCAATCCCTTGCTTCAAAGGCAATCATAGTCAATGAACTAATTACGGATGATAATCTTGATATGATTAGGCCTCTCCTCCTGGTTACACTGGTAACCATATCCCCCGTGAATCTCGCACATGCCGTGGCGTGGCCAACATATATGACACTGATCTTAAACTTACACCCAAAAAGAACTGGGTTTGTGTCTTTTGAGGTTCTAGTCATGAAATCTATGCGGTTTTATAGCTCAATCACCTTTTAAAGCTTCTGTCTACAGGCCACATGGGCCATACACAGTGTTTCTTAATTAAATCACTTAATTCAAACAGTGCATCTGGAAATTATTCACAGCGCTTCACTTTTTCCACATTTTGTTATGTTACACCCTTATTCCGAAATTGATTAAATTCATTATATCCCTCAAATTTCTTCACATAATGACAAAGTGAAAGGAGTGTGTTTGAAATCTTAGCAAATGTATTAAAAATAAGAAACGAATAAAGCACATACAGTTGTATGCAAAAGTTTAGACACCCCTGAAAATCTCCATGATTTTAATTTATAAATAATTGTGTGTTTGGATCAGCAAATTCATTTTGATTTATCAAATAACTGAAAGACACAGTAATATTTCAGTAGTGAAATTAGATTTATTGGATGAACAGAAAATATGCAAATGCATCAAAACAAAATTAGACAGGTGCATACATTTGGGCACCCCAACAGAAATATCACATCAATATTTAGTTGAGCCTCTTTTAGTAGAAATAACAGCCTCTAGATGCTTCCTATAGCCTGTAATGAGTGTCTGGATTCTGGATGAAGGTATTTTGGATCATTCCAAAACATCTCCAGTTCAGTTAGGGTTGATGGTTGCTGAACATGGTCAGCCCGCTTCAAATCACCCCGCAGATGTCCAATGATATTAAGGCCATTTCAGAACATTGTACTTGTTCATCTGCATAAATGCAAAAAGTAGATTTTGAGCAGTGTTTTCGGTCGTTGTCTTGTGGAAATACCCAGCCCCTACATAACTTCAATTATGTGACTGATTCCTCTACATTATTCTCAAGGATCTGGTGATATTGAGTAGAATCCATGCAACCCTAAACTTTAACAAGATTCCCAGTACCGGCACTGGCCACACAGCCCCACAGCATGATGGAACCTCCACCAAATTTTACTGTGGGTAGCAATTGTTTGTCTTGGAACGCTGTGTTCTTTTGCTGCCATGCATAATGCCCCTTGTTATGACCAAATATCTCCATCCTTTTTTTTTATCAGTCTACAGCACCTTCTTTTACAATGAAGCTGGCTTCATGCACATGGTCCAAATGTGCGTTTGCATACCTGAAGCAACTCTGTTTGTGGCGTGTGCAGAAAAGGCTTTTTCCACATCACACTCATGTACAGCTTCTTCTTGTGCAAAGTGCGCTGAATTGTTGAACAATGCACAGTGACACCATCTGCATTTAGATGATGTTGTAGGTCTTTGGAAGTTGCCTGTGGGCTGTTTTGACCATTCTCACCATCCTTCGCCTTTGCCTCTCTGATATTGTACTTGGCGTACCACTTCTGGCCTTAACAAGAACTGTGCCTTTGGTCTTCCATTTCCACACTATGTTCCTCACAGTGGACACTGACAGCTTAAACCTCTGCAATAGCTTTTTGTAGCCTTCCCCTTAAACCATAATGTTGAACAATCTTTGTTTTCAGGTCATTTGAGAGTTGTTTTGAGGCCCCCATGTTGCCACTCTTCAGAGAAGAGTCAAAGAGAACAACAACTTGCAAGTGACCACCTTAAATACCTTTTCTCATGATTGGATGCACCTGTCTATGAAGTTCAAGGCTTAATGAGCTCACCAAACAAATTGTGTTCCAATTAATCAGTGCTAGGTAGTTATATTATATGATAGGTATTCAAATCAACAAAATGAAAAGGGTGCCCAAATGTATGCACCTGTCTAATTTTTTGATGCATACTGCCGCTGAAGAACATGCCCACCACCATGCTTTACGGTAGGGATGGTATTGGCCAGGTGATGAGCGGTGCCTGGTTTCCTCCAGACATGACACTTGCCATTCGGGTCTTAGAGTTCAATCATTGTTTCATCAGAGCAGAGAATTTTGTTTCTCATGGTCTGAGAGTGCTTCAGGTGCCTTTTGGCAAACTCCAGACAGGCTCTCATGTGCCTTCTACTGAAGAGTGGCTTCTGTCTGGCCACTCTACCATACAGGCCTGATTGGTGGAGTGCCACAAGATATGGCTGTTTTTCTGGAAGATTCTCCTCTTTCCACAGAGAAAAGCTGGAGCTCTGTCAGAGAGTTTTAAACCTTACCTCCTGTGTGTTGAGTTATTTTGAACAAATGTATACTGTTATAAAAGCTGTACACTCACTACTTTACTTTACTTTAGCAAAGTGTCAACTCTTTAGTGTTGTCACATGAAAAGTTATAGTCATATATTTACAAAAATGTGAGGGGTGTACTCACTTTTGTGAGATACTTTATGTTTTTATATAAATATATATATATATATAATTTATATATATATATGTATATGTGTGTGTGTTTTATTACATTTAGACCAGTGGTTCTTAATCCTTGTCCTGGGGACCCACAGCCATCTCACAGTTTTGTTGTAGCCCTAAATTAGCTCACCTGATTTCAGCAGCCAAAAGCTTGATGAGTAGTTGACAAGTTGATTCAGGTGTGCTAGCTCTAGGAAACATCTAATATATG
This sequence comes from Umbra pygmaea, assembly GCA_016801145.1. Taxonomy (NCBI): domain Eukaryota; kingdom Metazoa; phylum Chordata; class Actinopteri; order Esociformes; family Umbridae; genus Umbra; species Umbra pygmaea. The sequence goes on along the minus strand of JACXGM010018243.1, from coordinate 2,507 downwards.
GAATGGCTGCGGGTCCCCAGGAGAAGGATTAAGAACCACTGATTTAGACTAACAGAACAGGTTACAATAGGACATCAAATCAATGGCACATAGATATAATCAAGATAAAGTTACTATAAGTCATCTTGGAAATCTGTTGAACAACAACAATCTTCAAGGTCATCAAGATAAGAGCAGAGGCTTCTGGGAAGTTCTCTGTTAGACTAGAGGGTCCTAGAAAGTTCTTATCAATAATACAATGCCCACTCCCCAGCCCTGTGAAAGGGAAGAGATCTTAAAAGCTCAGATTTTGAGGACGTAGATCCTGGGGCATTTACCCAGACAGCAGATGTTCCAGATCGGAAGCAGAACTTTATTTTTTTAAATATATTTTTTATGTCTTAAAAACCGGTTTGTTCCTAAGTTCTGATTGCCTGTCCTGCTGCTGATGGATGAAAATAAAGACGTAGAACTTTTCCACTGCTACCAGGCTTAAAGACTGCATGATTTGTAATGACTTGGAGGCATTTTGCCAAGACGAATGGGCAGCTTTACCACCAGCAAGAATTCAGGGCCTCATAGACAACTATCACAAATGACTGCATGCTGTCATTGATGCTAAAGGGGACAAAACATGGTATTGAAAACTGAGGGTATGCAGACTTTTGAACACGGGTCATTTCATTATTTTCTTTGTTGCCATGTTTTTTTTTAGGATTGTGACATCCTGTTATGACATTTGAATATGACTCCCATGAGAAAATAAAAAAAAAATTTTGCCTGCTCAATCATGTTGTTTTCTTTTACCATCTATTTTGCATATATTACCAATTCTCCAGTGGTAAGCAAACTTTTGAGCAAAACTGTAAGTGCATGGCGGCACTGTTTGACGAACCACCCATGCTGGCTTGCCTGGTAGGCTCCCCCCTCCACTGGGATATCCTCGCTCCAGCGCCATTTAGGGGCAGAGTCACTGGCCTGCACATGTTGCCCCATCATACCCCACACTTATGGGATGGGAGTACACTTTGTGGACTATACTCAACCCACTTTCAGGGTGGTTGAGGTCTGTTGGTGTCCCTTTGGTGCTGTTGTCTTGGCAATTTGGGTGTGTCTGAATCATGCCTGTTTGCTCCTGTCTGAGGTTCTTTGTGCAGAACCATGTCTCCAGTCCCCCTGTCTCAGTCCCTGCATGTTATGTTCCAGTTGTTTATTTCCGGGGGACTAGGGTAATTTTGTCCTTTCTCAGTCTCCACTTAAGTTTCATAAATATGTGACGGGGGATAAGCGATAGTTTATATATTTATTATCGGGGTCAGAGTTGTACCGAGGTACTAGACCTACAATAAGGTACACCCACTCTAATGTTTCTGAAGTCATGTTCATCCTAGGAGGGCCCAAACCCTTTGAACATGCTTCATGACCACGTGGCCTGATGACCTCTTTCTGTCTCCGTCATGTGCCCACCACTCTGTGCTGGTGATCACATTTCCGCCTGGTGACTCCAGCTGTACATCTCCGGAGCATGTCCCATTGTCCATGCCCAAGACCAGCTAAATGTATTAATGCTACAGTACACAAAGACTTTGGTCACAGCCCACCCATTCCTTTCTCCATTTATGGACACTAATTGAAAATTCATAAAGAAAGCAACCTTAATAAAAGGGGCTGTGTAGATTTAGATTCCCCACCTAGCACAGGTCTGGCCACCCCCTTGAGTCTGGCCTCTCTCTAGGTTTCTTCCTAGGTTCCGCCTACTAGGGAGGTTTTCCTAGCCACTGTGCATCACTTGTTTTGCTTGCTCTAGGGGGTTTTAGGCCATAACACACACATCAACCTAACATAAAACAACAGTACTTTAGATTGGATATACAATTAAACACAAACACAATAAACAGAAATATACATATATACAGTATAGACAATGAGTCCATATCTCAGTTCCATGGAACGGCATCCCACTCGGTGATACCGTTACAAAATCAAAAAACTAAATATGTGACACCTCAACCTTTCTTGGAATAGGACATACAGTAGCACTCCAAAATATATAGAAAGGGCACTCAAATTTGTCAATAAGGCCATTATAGGTGGACTGATGGCAAGTGGTAGTGTACCAAAAGAAAGGAGAAGAAGAATGGGTCCAATAATGGCAGTTGACCATATACTGTAAGGTAGAATATAAGGTACTCATTTTATTTATTGTTTGACAAATGGATGTGACGCATTTTATAAATTACCACCAAAAACTGCAGTTTGGGAACCATTAATCAATTATGTAATTCACTTATCATGGTGACTAGATGACAGAGATATAACTTAACACAATTTACATACTACTGTATTTATTACATTGTCGTGGTTCTACCCTCCTAGTGTATGTCCCCTTCCTTGTTTCCCTGTGTGTGTCTGGTCTGTATCTGTGTGTATGTCCCCTTCCTTGTTTCCCTGTGTGTGTCTGGTCTGTATCTGTGTGTATGTCCCCTTCCTTGTTTCCCTGTGTGTGTCTGGTCTGTATCTGTGTGTAT
>JACXGM010018242.1:0-19149 GCA_016801145.1 Umbra pygmaea | reverse complement strand
AGTCACACACCTCTCCTTGCCTCTTTGCGAGGTATTTGTGAGTATACTATTCTATTACTGAGCATTCATTTCTTGTATTGTTGTTTCTGGCCTGACCATAGCTTTGTATTTCATGTACTTTGACTCGGATCATCCCTTGTACCTTTGCCTGTTTTTTGGATTGATATTCTGGCTTGACCTTTGCAATGACTGCTCGTTAAATGTTTTGGATAATCCTCTGTACCATAGTCTGAACAAGTTTATGTCTTGGGGTTTTTTACAAGCCTGCCTGCCTAACAGCGTTATCCAGGTTCCGCCTGATTGTTTTACCTATTTCTAATAAACATTATTGTTCATTCTACCTTTGGTGAGTTTGATCCTTACAGAGGAGAGATTGTTACAACAGGAACATTTCAGGGAACCTTTGTCCTTTCTGCTACAAATTTGTCTGTCAACAAAAATGTAAAAACAAAACAAGAAAAGCAAATTTTTAGGCCAATAATATAGAGTAGGTGGTTGTTGAAGTATCTCTAAACAGTTCACCAGTTCCTCCAAAGAGAGAGTAGTAAGGCTCATTGTAGTGGTACTGAATGGTGGAAGTGTACTGATTCTGAGAGCCTGAGACGATGGACACCCCTCCATTCAGTAGTGGCTCTGGTTCCCCACAGTCAATTACTGCAAAACAGGAAAGAGACAAAACAATATATATGTGTATATATATATATATATATATATATATTTAGTAATAACATTTTCAATTTTGTAACGCTTGAGAACATTTTGCAACTGAATGTGGCCTTTTCTATGTGCAACATCAGAACACCTACTCAACACACCAACTGCCACAAATTAACACTCAGCTGCACATCCAGTGAGAATTTAGCTTTGGATATCGAAGTGTCATGGATTATAGATGCAGCCATAAAACTCATGAATTACATTTCCAGGGAACTATTTTGTTCAACTCAATTACATGGAATTTGAAGATATCAAGGACTATTGCGTATCCTGAAAACTTGGAACAGTTGTGAGTGTAGTCAGTGTTAAATAGTTAATGTTTTGCAGTGGTCAGGGCTAGTTGTTTAAATAACTTACCTTCACACCGGTGGTCATAAAGTCAAATCCAGATGTAAGTTATGTGTTTTCTGAATAGAAGCAATGTAATTTTCATCCTCCATTCCAGCGCAATGCACATTTGTTTCTTGAGACAGTCAATTGTCTGTTTTTTGTCATGTTAATCCTGACCTTAATCCTAACCTTAACTTCATTAATATCATGCCTAACCTTATCCCTAACCTTACACTGTGGCAAAAAAGTATTTGGTCAGCCACTAATTGTGTAAGTTCGCCCACTTAAAAAGATGAGGCCTCTAATTTTTACCATAGGTACAACTATGAGAGACAAAATGATAAAAAAATCCAGAAAATCACATTGTAGGATTTTTTATGAATTTATTGGTAAATTATGGTGGAAAATAAGTATTTGTTCACCCACAAACAAGCAAGATTTCTGGCTCTCACATACCTGTAACTTTTTCTTTAAGAGGCTCCTCTGTCCTCTGCTCGTTACCTGTATTAATGGCACCTGTTTGAACTTGTTATCAGTATAAAAGACACCTGTCCACAACCTCAAACAGTCACACTCCAAACTCCACTATGGCCAAGACCAAAGAGCTGTCAAAGGACACCAGAAACGAAATAGTAGACCAGCACCTGGCTGGGAAGATGGAATCTGCAATAGGTAAGCAGCTTGGTGTGAAGAAATCCACTGTGGGAGCAATTATAAGAAAATGGAAGACATACAAGACCACTGATAATCTCCCTCGATTCGGGGCTCTATGCAATATCTCACCCCGTGGGGTCAAAATGATCACAAGAACGGTGAGCAAAAATCCCAGAACCACACAGGGGGACCTAGTGAATGACCTGCAGTGAGCTGGGTTATTACCAAAGTAACAAAGGCTACCATCAGTAACACACTACGCAGCCAGGGCCTCAAATCTTGCTGTGCCAGATGTGTCCCCCTGCTTAAAGGTTCAGTGTGTAAGATTTAGTGGCATCTAGTGGTATGGTTTGCAAATTACAAACAGCCATTCACTCACCGCCTACCCCTCCCTTTGCAAACAAAAAAATCATCTACGGTGGCCATCTGAGACAGCAGAGTACCAAGTCAAGCAATGAGGTTTCTTTATATAGAGATATTAAGAAATTATATTTTTCTTAATTATTCAGTAAAACCACGTTTTTGCAAATGTTATTTTTTCTTGTTCATCTTTGTGTTAGTGTTTTATTCACTGACTTTACCTAGCTTATTTCCATGCTAGTTAGTACAAGATAAGAAAAAAGTTGTTAGAGCCTTCTATCTGGGAAAAGCCACACTGATGTTTATTCGCGATTTCTGCCTGCGTCGCTCCCGTATTCGTCTGACCTCATCATTCTTTCGAAATAACAATCCAACTAACGTTACATATCAGGGTACTAAAAGTTTAGCTGGCTAATATGAGCTGTTATGCTGTAGGCTTACGTTCTGTTTTGCAGTAAATAGTAATCAGCCAATTTACTTACGAACATAACCAGCATGTTTCTCCCCACATAGCAAAGCCATAACAAAGTGAGGGAGAAGAACTATGTTACATGCAACAATCCAACTATATATTTTACAACACTGACAAAGGAAAAGTCACTTCTCACGGTGTCTATGGCTAGCTTTTAGCCAATGCTAACTTTTTCAAACAACAGTTGTCATTTGCATTGCTAAAGTTGGAATACCTTACCTGTCCAGCAGAAAACAGGCAACTTTGGCATCGCTTTGAAATCATATTTCCCTCATTAGCACCTTCAATCTGGAAAAAGCCACACTGATGTTTACCCTGGATTTCTGCCTGTGTCACTCTTGTATTTGTCTGGCTTCATCATGCTTTCGCTTCTTCAAAGCAGATTCACCCTCCGTCAGCTCTTGTGCTAAATAATAGCTGTGGTTCTACAATTGTCCAAAATTCCACTTCTAATAAAGGAGAACTTCTACTATTACCTAATAGTTAGAAACATACAACTTTTCTTCTGCTGCTGCTGCTTCTTCTTCTGCTGTGCTGCTGCTTCTCTTTCAAGGTAGTGACGAAACACACTCTGTAGCATTGTTTGTTCGCTGAGGGCAACGGTAGAAACATGACGACAAAATACAGCGACCTCCATGAACGGGGTGCCCGCAGTTATGTAGATATAAATGGCTCATTGTAAGGTAATAAAAACATAATGGTTCATATTGTAAGGTCTTTACACACCACTGAAAACATAGTTATGGATCTTATATTACATTTATGTCAATAGATCCTTAGAAATACTTCACACTGAACCTTTAAGCCAGTACATGTTCAGGCCTGTCTGAGGTTTGTATAGAGCATTTGGACGATCCAGAAGAGGATTGGGAGAATGTCAGATGAAACCAAAATGGAACGTTTGGTAAAAACTCAACACGTTGTGTTTGGAGGAGAAAGAATTCTGAGTTGCATCCAAAGAACACCATACCTACTGTGAAGCATGGGGGTGGAAACATCATGCTTTGGGCCTGTTTTTCTGCAAAGGGACCAGGACAACTGATCTGTGTAAAGGAAAGAATAAATGGGGCCATGTATCATGAGATTTTGAGTGAAAACCTCCTTCCATCAGCAAGGGCATTGGAGATGAATCGTGGCTGGGTCTTTCAGCATGACAATGATCCCAAACACACCACCCAGGCAATGAAGGAGTGGCTTCGTAAAAAGCATTTCACGGTCCTAGAGTGGCCTAGCCAGTCACCATATCTCAGAAAATCATTTGGAGGGAGTTGAAAATCTGTGTTACCCAGCGACAGCCCCAAAACATCACTGCTCTAGAGGAGCTCTGCATAGAGGAATGGGCTAAAATACCAGCAACAGTGTTTAAAAAACTTGTGAAGACTTACAGAAAACGTTTGAGCTCTGTCATTGCCAACAGAGAGTATATAACAAAGTATTGAGATTAACTTTTTTATTGACCAAATACTTATTGTCCAAAATAATTTACCAATAAATTCATTAACAATCCTACAATGTGATTTTCTGGATTTTTTTCTTATTTTTTCTCTCATATTTGAAGTGTACTTATGATGAAAATTACAGCCCTCATCTTTTTAAGTGGGAGAACTTGCATAATTGGTGGCTGACTAAATACTTTTTTGCCCCACTGTAACTGTAAAAATTGATAATATGAAATGTATGGCATTTATGGAAAACCATGATCGCATAAAGCGGCCGCAAAGAAATAAAGAAATTATATTAAAGACCCAGATCATTTCAAACGTTAAAGACCAACTTAAAAGTAAGACGTGAAGGTGCAATGTAATAGAATGACTAGTTGGGTTTGACCCTTAAGGGCTGGGCTGTGTGGAAGAATAATTTTTTGTTATATATATAATGTCATGTTTTGTAGTGAGATACTGTTTACGTGAGTCTCTGTGAACAACTGATAAGAGCTTCTACACCTTTGTCTGTACCATATGTTAATGAGTGACTGTACTTTGTAGGGGGGCAGCCTTCTCTCCCTCCCTTGGTTTCTGCCAGCGAGCTGTGTGTGTATTGGGCTGACCATGGCGAGGACCTTTGTTCCCACCATAGAATGCTTAAGAGTCTGCCTTGTTTTGGACTCTGGGCAAGTTTCCCTGTTGAAAAAAATGTATAAAATACCGGTTGACAGCAAGATAGAGGGCCGCCCCTGCAAATATGATAAACGCATGTTAAAATAGTATATAAATTATTTAACTTGTTTAATAATTTGAATCATCTGTGTCAGCGTGTTGATTCTCCCACAGCTGACACGTTTCTCACAGCTGACATGTTTCTCACAGCTGACATGTTTCTCACAGCTGACATCCAAGCAAAGATGTGTGTTGTCACTTGGGTGTCAGAGGGGAAGGAGAAATTAAAGTTGAGTGTCATCAGCACAGCGGTGATAGGAGACATGATGTGAGGACATGACACAGCCAAGGGATTTGGTGGATAGAGAGAAGGTGAGCGGGTCGAGAACCAAGCCTTGAGGGACCCGAGTAATAAGTGGCCATGCAGCAGATAAGGATTGTATGGTAGAGTACAATGCAAGACTGTGCAGAGCCTGAGAAACCAAGAACTCAGATGGTACTGTGGGTGAGTTTTTCCTTGTAATGATAATTAATAGAACAATAACCAATAAGTAGAAGAAAATGCAGTGTAGCAATAATATGAGAAAAGAGTTTATACTTTGCTGTTGGGGTTCTGTGCCAATCGTCAGCTAGATCTCCTTTTTAGAATGAATTTAAATGATTGTTATACATTTTATAAACATTACTCTGTCTTGTTTGGTCTTCCCTAAAAGCTGTAGATCTTGCAAACATTATAGAGCAGGGACAAAAGTTAAAAAATGTTGGGAAAGGAACTTGTAAAATTATGGAAGAAGTTAATTAACTGTAGAATGCTGATTTCGCTTGGAGACAAACTGGCTTCATTGACTTAAGTTAGGATGCTTTGAAGGTCACTACATGGGGGTCTACTGTGTTTAAAATGTTAATGGTATTTGGGGGAAGATAAAACAAGAGAACTATTTTATTGACTATTGCTGTTTCCTGTGGTTTACAAATGCATCTTTTGTCAATGATTCATTGGTGTGTTTGGATTTGAAATGTTAGAGTTAAACAATAAGGAATGAGTGTTTACTGATATAAGGAGGATGAGAGAGGAGATTCGGGACTTCCCTCTTGGCTATCAGATGGAACTCAGGCTTAAAATTAAAGTCTTACTGCTCTAATTATCAAATCTCCAGGACTCTGAGTGCAATTATTTAATTACTAAATGTATAAAAAAAATATACAACAGTAAAAAGTAGGATGTGATGGGTCTCAGTGTCAAATGCAGCAGATGGATCGAGAAGAATGAACAAAGAAGAGAGTTAGCTATGACCTTGAGAAGAGCTTGTGTTATTTAGAAGAATGCAGTCTCAGTGGAAGCCTGACTATTATCTTTGAAGCCTGACAATTATTGTGGAGACCATTCTTATGGAAATATAGGGAGAGTTGGTTAGAGACTGCATTTTAAAGCATCTTGGAAAGACAGAAGGGATACCGGCCCGTAGTTTCTGACATCATAGAGGTTAAGTGTTGTTTTCTGTAGGAGAGAAGCAACTCCTTCTATCTTGAAGTCTGCAGGGACACATCCAGTGGTGATGAGTTGATGAGAGAGGTGAGGAATGGGAGGAGGATGGAGGGAATAGGGTAGAGGGGGTATGTTGCCTGGTGGCCATACATCACTTGCTGCAAGATACGATCTGTTAAATACGGGGAAAACGTGATCATGCATGATCAAGTTTGGTGAGTGAAGTTTTTTGTGCACATCCACCTCTCCGTCTAGTTCTGGTTTTGTTGACATTTTCCTGGGCCAAGTCAAACAGAACTGATTTTCTAACATGACTTTTCGACGCAGTAGTTTACTCTCCACTGAAACATTCAAGTTAGAATGTTGACACATGAAGCGAACAGGGGGGTTGTCATAAAGTAGGAATAGTCACAATCTTCCCTTCATTAACATGAATTGTATCTTTTTAAAACTCTGGTGAGTCTCTAAATTTTTTGTTTAAAAAAACATTGTATGGTGCTGTACTGAATGTCTCAACATGATTGTTTTATGAAATGCTTTTAGTCTAAGGGCTTTACTTTCTCCTGTGTATGTACAGCCTGTTGTGTATGGCTGTGTGTGAGTTTTGGGTTCCAGGGTGTTCTTCAGTGGTTGGATGTGGAAAACCAGAACTGTTACTTAACGGAAAAGTGGCATTCATATTTGGAACTCAGAACCAACATGGTTCGATTATTCAATATCACTGCAATGAGCCCTTTTACAGTCTGCCGAATGGGGCTAAAGGTAAAATAAAATAATTATTATATTTTTCACTAAAGTTACTTCTGTTTTTAAATTCATGTTCTTTAATTTTTTTGTTATGTAGTTTCCTCTATTCAATGCCTATTTTATACAATGTTAATTAAATATCTCATGTGTATCAGTTAACTTCACATGCTCATTAGATGGAAAGTGGAAAGATGACCAGAGAAACTCTCTGATTCCTCAGTGTATCCCAGGTAACTCCCAGCCTTCCTCTGTGGTATGTGTTTGTGTGTGTCTGTGTGTGTGTGTTCCTGGTCTGACTATAGGTATAGTACACCAGACAATTCAGTCCCCACAAGGTTTTAAGCCAGTTGACACAAGAAACATTTGACAGTCTACTTCTGGCTTAGTGGTAGAACTAAGGTAAAACTTTCCATTGGTTTTATTGTTTAAATTTGGTTTAGTTTTATGTTTGGCGAGTTGGGGAACTCCCTGAAGCAAAATTCTGTGGAGTTTTTTTACAGGATGTTGTACTTCCAAAATAATAAAAAATTTCAACAATGACACAGTATAGAACTAAACAAAGTAATAACTGGGTTGAGTCTGAAGCAACTTGACAGAGCATACATTTTAAAAATAGCAGGTATAGTAAATATAAACAGAAACAATACATTTCTACTAGTAACTGTTTGTTTTTGTTGTTATTCATTCCAACTGTGGAATAATATGTAACCCTGCATTATGTCATCCATTGTTTCCAAGCTTATGTTTATATCTTCATGCTGCAGTCAGTCTGTATCTGGATGACCAGTCTCTGTGTGTTCCTAGTGTGTGGTCGCCCTACAGTTACCCTCGCAATGTTTGGACGGATTATTGGGGGAAAGGATGCTCCCCCTAATTCCTTCCCCTGGAATGTTTTCCTGAGAACTAGTGAAGGTAAAAGAGGAGGAGGGATGGTAATCGGGCATTACTGGATCTTGACTGCAGCGCATGTCCTATATGGAATTACCTTGGAAACATTACAGGTGTGTACAAATAAAACATACATTATCTTTCTAAACTGGCCTATAATCAGTCTTTGGTGCATTAGGTCATATATACTGTATGCTGAACTAGCTATGTATAAGACTGCTCATTAATGCTGATTAAATGTACATCATGATTAAAGGGATACGTTGTGAGTTTCCCAGTCATCAAAGCTTCTGGAAGTACAGCTGTATTCAAACTTATTTAACCCCCATTGCAAATCGGATTACTGTCAAAATGTAAAGACTGGCAGCAGTTTGCAATGAACAAATCAAACAAAAGCAATTGAAATAGCTCCACACATCGAATGCTTCAAGTGGTTTCCCCCAAATCCAACTGAAAATCCAACTCAGAATGACTTCTATAATTAAAAAAAAATTATTTAACCCCCTCAATAGAATCCCTCACATCAGCAAAAATATACAAAACAGGTGTTGTCTCAAGCACACCTGATGCAACTAATCAAAGGCTTCATTAGTTGCACCAGGTGGTGTCCTTGAGCTGGAACAAATGAAATACTTGAACTGGCTAGTGGTTTGTTTAGTGTCACGTTTGACTGCATGTTAAAAACATGGATAAGACAAAATAATGGTCCAAAAAGATAAGAGTTCCGCGCCCTTCACAAACAAGGAACAGGATACAAAAAGATAGTGAAGGCACTGAATGTTCCCAGAGAGCCTAGTTTGCAAGTTCAAAGTTAAGGGAACAGAGGTTACACTACCTGGAATGGACAGAAAAAGGAAGCTATCAATGGCTGCAAACAGATTTCTGAGAAGGCAGGTTTTGAAAAACACATGAGTGACTCCAAAAGACCTGCAGGAAGTCTTGGTGGCAACAGGCACTGAGGTTTTAGTGAGCACGTACTAAACATAGAAGAATTCCATGCTAGAACTCCAAGACGTACACCACTACTGACTCAAAGGCATAAAATTTGTCTCCAATATGCTCAAAATCATATAAAGATGCTACAGAGGTTTTGGGAATCTGTTTTATAGAGCAATTAAACAAAACTGGAATTTTCTGCACGATGGATCAGCAGTATGTCTGGAGAAGAACACTCTGCCCACAGTCAAGCATGGTGGTGGCTCTGTGATGCTCTGGGGCTCATTTGCATCCTCTGACACAAAAAACCTGCAGAGTGTGAAAGGCAAGATGGATTCATTGAAGTGATCCCAAGCATTCCTCAAAGTCTTCAAGGTTTGGTTGCTGGAAAACTACTGGAAGATGCTAGTTTCCATCACAGTCACCTGACTTCATTGGGTCACTGGGGGTATTTGCAGCACGCAATCCCAATAATGTAACTGAACTGGAGCCCATCCACCCTCATGAGGAGGCTGGTGTTTTTTTATGCATCTAATTTGCAGCAGCTCATAACAGCAAAAGGGTGCTCTACTAAGTACTAAAAATGCTTGCCATGAAGGGGTTGAATAACTTTGAGACTGGAGAAATCATTATCAGTTGCATTTGCAGTTGAATTTGGGGAAACCATGTGAAGCATTTGATGTGTTGAGCTATTTTAATTGCTTTTGTTTGATTTGTTCATTGCAAATAGCTGACAGTCTGTACATTTTGACAATAAACTGGATTTGCAAAGGAGTTTGAATAACTTTGATTGCAGCTGTATCCATTTAAGTGTACTTTTCTCTCTTCAAAGGTATATGTTGGAGTCAACAATGTGAATAACCTCTCAAATCCTCTTGAAGTCTCCTCCATCCATCTGCACCCTAAATACCTTGGCTCTGAACATAACTTTACCCATGACATCGCACTGATCCATCTCAAACATTCAGCCACATTCATCACTAATGTCATGCCACTTTGTCTACCAACAAAGGACTTTAAATACCCCAATGGTCAAAATGGGTAAGGAACTTTTTTGTAATAAAAGAGTTCATCATGTTATAATGAAGTGAATCAAGCATCAGCATCATTGCTATTGGGTGTTGGATTCACTGCAAACCGGCAGTGACCTGGGGTCCAAATTACTGGGCAATATGGACTGAAATTGATTGTAAATTAGTTTAACCAGTGATGTGCAGGTGGATGTTGGATAAGATCTTGTCTTGTCAGAGTATAACAACAGTATACATAACTTGTTTTGAAAATCGATTGTGCTGCACGTCCTGTGTTATGGTTGGACATTTTAAAAAGTGTGATATGGGAGGTAAATGGGCATCCAAATTTAATTAAAAATAAACCTGGAGGCATAAAATAGCAACAAGTACAAGGCTACAGCAACGTATTGTAATTCTCCTTCTGTGTCTCCTGTAGCTTGGTGTCAGGATTTGGCACTATGGACAATGATACGGCTACTGATGCACTACGTTATGTCCCTATACCTGTGGTGGACCAGGAAAAATGCAGAAAGTCTGTTGACATGGCAAAAGCTAAATTGAAGAATGAAATCATTCCCGAACTAACAGAGAACATGTTCTGTGCTGGGAAACCTGAGGGAGGCAAGGACGCATGCCAGGGGGACAGTGGTGGGCCATTCGTTCTGAAGGAAAAGGAACAATTCTGGGCTGCAGGAATTGTCAGTTGGGGTATTGGCTGTGGTCAGCCTAACAGATATGGGGTCTACACCCGCGTGGCTAACTACATAGACTGGATCAGCAAGACCATAGAGGAAGAAAAGCAAAGAAAAAGTGAGAAACAATCTACAAGCAGCGTACACTTAAATTAAAATAATATTTAGGCTGTGTGACATTTTAGTTCTTTTACTTTCCCACTAGTATGTGGACAACCAATAGTGTCTGTTGAAATGCACCAGAGGATTCTGGGAGGAGAAGTAGCTCCAGAAAATTCATTTCCCTGGCAGGTGCTTCTCAGTGTGAACGGAGGCCGATCAGGAGGGATGGTCATTGGGGACAAGTGGATCCTGACCGCTGCTCACAGCCTGGTGCCTGGAGAAAACAACCGATTCCAGACGTCAGAAGTTATGGTAGGGTAAACATTTACATAACAAGTAGGACCACAAGATCTTTCTACGTCCGGGCCAAATTACAGAATTTTCAGTGTAATAACCCTGGCCCTACTTGAAGACTCACAAAGAATGAATAAAAACGGGTCTGCATGGCATAGTGGGCTAAGCTACTGCGTTAAAGGACAAGCTACATAATGATAGTGATTCAAGCCTGATTATGGCTTCTCCGACTTTGCATGAGGCAGCACAAATTGCTCTCCAGTAACTCATTGTGTGCAGATCTGGCGCCTGTGAATTTAATCACTAAATTATAGTTGGTGAGTGTAACTATCCTGTACGTGATGGTTCTCAATTGGATGAGCAGTGCAAACTCGTCCAGTTCGGCAACATGTGTTTGAGTGAACCATGTGAGCCAGTGGCGACTGCTGGTCTTTCAAAAAGGGAAAGTTCATTTTCAGCCTACATCATAGAAATTGTAAATTTATTTATATGTAAATTCTGCCCTACCTTCCTTTTCAAGAAAATGCTCTGTGACCCTGTTGTACCAACTACGCGTCCTTTCCAGTGTCCTCAAAATGGCCAGCAGAGCTAGATTGCTTAAACTGACTTGGCCCTTTGTGTTACTTGTGTAGGACTTGAGCCGCTTTAAACAGGAGAAACTCCTTTCTACACCTGCAGACCTAGCTCCAATTGTTGCCAATAATGCGAACAGTTATTATAGCTGAGGCATTGCACTGTACAACTCCATGTCTTTAAAGAACACCAAGTAATCACACAGCTTTCCCCTGTTACCCTGCAAGATTTGGCTAGCGATTTCACCAAGGAAATACCAATAAATAGGTTGCAGCAGTTTGTCTTTCGACTACACTTACAAAATCCGTGATGGGATTGAGCTTGAATAGCTTTGGTGACTTTTTATAGTACGAAATCGCTGTCAATGAAAATGAGATGCAGTCTTTTGACAGCCCCTTCAATCATCACGCAGAAGCCCGGAGTCTAGGCCAGCCCACTCCTCCATTCACCCTCAGAGACGCCAAGCGTCCGTGGACGGGACATAATTGCATCATTTATCCAATGACCATCTAGTTTTGAACCACTGAAATAAACTGTTCAAAGCAGCCCTATTAAAGTCCACGAATGTCAGGCTTCAACAGGGAAATGCACTGTGAAGTTACTGGAATGTATGAGAAGAAAATCAAGTCAACCTGCTAGTAGTAGTTGATTCTGAACAAACTTGTCTTCGAGATGAACGTGTTCTAATGCAGTTTTAGTCGATAAAATGTGAAGACAATAGTACATATTTGACCATTAATGTTTTTACATTTTAGGGGAAGCCAAACACACACACAAAAACACATAAATAAAATAATTAATAATGATTAGAGGGATTAAAAACAATTGTTTCAGTATTCTTATGATGTAAGACTATTTTCAACCAGTATTAATAGTTACGGTAGGAGTTAGTAACTAAATAATCTTTAAACATTCCTTCCCAATTCCTAACAGGCATATGTCGGTGACAACAATGTAGAAAACCTCATTCGTTCACTACCTCTTAAAGTGGCATCTCTACATCCACATCCAGCATGGAACAACTCAAATGGTTTATCCTACGACAATGACATCGCCTTGATTAAGCTCCAAAAGCCTCTGACATTCAGTAGTTCCATCATGCGTGTGTGTCTGCCTCCAAAAGATGCTGACTATACCACTGGACGAGTTGGGTACGAGTTGACTACTGTGTCACAACCATAGAAATAGAATGGATTGAAAGGCCATTGAACTGCTTAGAGTGGTGGTAATTCGATTAGTACACAACAAAATGGTGATTGTTGTTAGTTGTCACAGTGACAACACGCAAATCCTTTTAATGCGGAAGTAGGCCGCTAGATTTTTGCAATGGAATGGTACACATAAAAATGGCTGCCGCTCTGACCATTCTGCTACATTGATTTGAAATGGAATGGCCTTTCTATCCATTCCATTTTTATGCTCATAGATGTTAGTAGGGCCATTTCTAGCAGGGGGCTAACTAATTCGCAAACACTGTATTGGCAGCACAAACTCAGATTTTTCCTTTCAGAATAATAGCACTAATTTTAACTACTCGTTGCAATAATCATTGTGAACTGATTACAAAGCTAGTGAATTGTAAACAAATGCAATTTTATTGTGTGTAAAATTATGTGATGTAGGTATGTGATTGCAAGGAAAACATTTAACCTGTTATTTTCAATAACAAAGTTTCATTAAAAGCAGTAACAAATACATTGTACACAAAATTTGATTGAATATTGCCATATGAAAACACGATACCATTTGAAAAACATTCACTAGAGTCTGTCTTATCCAACAATAGACTAATTTTAGCAACACATGAACATAGAACAGCTAACTAGGGCTGAGCGATATGGCTGAAAACTCTATCACGATATAAGTGTTTTATATCAGTCAATATGGATAATTATTGATCTGTTTTATGACCTATTTAGAATAAGTAGCAGGAAAAATTATTACATTTAAACATTTTTGTTTGAAATTTAACCTTCCACTAATTATACTCCCCTCAGTTATAAAGGCAGAAATGTCAACACCATGGAAAACACTCAAATAGTTAAAATGTAAACATAAGTCTGAAATCACAATGAACACTTAACAATTATCTGTTACACTAAGGTGCATAATTACAGTACTAAATAAATGCTTAATAAAGTGTAATAAAATAGTGCAAAGTGTTAAATAAAAACAGAGACCTGAGAAGGTGGGGAAAACAAGTTTGTGGTATCACCAGTCTTTGTGGGGATGAAGGTTTGCATAATTTGCAAACGACATTGGTCTGACAACGGTCAGACTTTTAAAAAACAAAAAACTGCCATACTGGCGAGCTAACTTTTCCCGTTTTATCAACAATTTCCTCGCTCACTGCGGCACAAATTTCCCCTTATCAGTTTCAGTTACTGAAGAATCCAACACGACTCACGAGACAACAATATTGCGCAACCAAACTTGATACTGTTAAATGATTGGCTGTTAGCGTGTCACTTGTTACATTGCTAGGTTACCAGAGAGCAAGTGCCTTTGTTCCTGCATCCAAAATTGCTTTGCAACATCTGGTTTCTTCCGACAAAGAAAAGGCAATTATCAAATGTCTTATCAAACACATTTTTTATTGATATTGATTAAGTGTCTATCGGGAGACATATCGTTATCGTTTTATCGCCCAGCCCTACAACTAACTATATATTGTTATGCAGTTAATTAACAATATTATTCTAATGAATTCAGAGCGCTATTATTTTGAAAAGCAAAATCAGAGTTTGTGTTGCCGGCATAATATAGTGTTTCCAGGCAAACGAGTTAGCCCCCCTGCCTGCTAGAAATGGCCCTGACTGTTAGATGTTTAATTATGTAGTAGCACATTTGTTATCTTTCACTACAATGAAATGGCCACTGAAAATTCCTGTTTAACTTCTCTCCTTCTCACACTCTCTCAGCTGGGTTTCAGGATTTGGCATCATGGATGATGAAGAGTTGTCCAGTCATCTCAGGTATGTCAGAGTTCCACTGGTGGACCCGGGGACGTGCCAACGCTCAATTGATAAGGTGAAGATGCAGAAGATGGAAGCCCCTGATTTGACAGCCAACATGTTCTGTGCTGGTTTACCAGAGGGGGGAAAGGACAACTGTGGAGGGGACGGAGGATCACCATATGTCCTGAAGTATGGCAGAGTTTTCTGGGCAGCTGGGATTGCCAGCTGGGGTATTGGCTGTGGACAGCCAGGACAATATGGGGCCTACACCCGTGTGGCTAACTATGTTGAGTGGATCGAAGAGACCATGAAGAGGAACTCAGAGTAACACTTGAAGTGTGGATTGTGATACATCCATAACAGTATCACATCCATAACAGTATCACATTGTGATACATCCATAACAGTATCACACATGTTGAAAATTCCAATATTTGATTTAAATCACATGAAATACGGCCACTTGGTGTAAATAACTGAATATGTTTAAAAAGAATTTAATTCATGCAGATATTCGCATTATTACAGATTATCCTGAATTAATGCCTTATAATGAGTAAGAAAGTTGCCGAAGCTTAAATTACAAAGATTGAATAAAATCAAGACAAAAATGTCATAAAGGGAACCCATTTGGCCTGTTAACTACAACGTACATTCTGACTGAAATATCTAAGTCCCAGATTTTGATGTAGCAATCTAAGATCTCTAGTCCAGGGTTTGAGCCCCGGCTTGGCCGACAGTCTATGCCTTTCCTCTCCCTCTACCCCTAAGTACCTGTCTCCCTCTGCTTCCTCATTTCCAGTCATAAAATATTACAAATCCCCCCAAAAATATAAAAGGTGTATAATTCAAGCCGTAACAAAAAACGACTTTCCTTTTCCAGCTGACAATCTTACAAACGCTATAAAAACGGCATAAAAATAAATATTTTTTTTTTTTACCCACATTATGCAGTGCTTTTTAACACAAGAATGCATGACCTAAAATGCATAAATTATATTAAAGACAGACCGGTGCATGCCCATTGTCAAACAATGTAAAATCAAATCTGTTCATGTCCTCATTAAAATTCCTATTCAAATAGAAAAATATGCAATGCATATTGTAGGAAATAATTGTCACATCTAAACTGCTGTCTTACATCTTTTAAATATCATGAAATACACTTTTTACATCTTTTTGAAGATGGTCATTGAAAGAGAAAGTACTGTTTTCACTGCGATATTCTACACAGTGCACCTTAAAAAAGGAAATATGTATCTCCAAATATGTATACATTCAAACTAACCAGATTTTGTTCTGGAGATTTAGCAGTCTGAAGTCATGTGTCTGGACCGCACACATACCCTGGCGATGTGTGTTGGAGACACAGCTTGGCCAACTGTGTCTTCTTCTGTGTCTCCCCCTACAAATCCAGTCTCCCTAGGTACTGCTTCATACTCTCCTATCAATAATACCCCCCCACACCAAAATAAAAATAATAAGGAATACTGAATAAAGTAGGTCTACGAATTTACTATTGCAAATCAACCTGCAAGATTGCTGTCCAAGCTTGCTCACAAACAGTATTACATTGTACTGCATGACCTTGCCAGTGGCTTTCAAAGTATAGCTATCTAGCAAGATAATTTACAGATGCAATTCATGCACAAGCAGACCAATATTAGAAATAACCATCATGAATTAGATGTAATCAGTTAGCTAAGCATGCAGTCATCTTAGCCAGCAAGCTAGCCAGCAGTTAATGTTAGGTATTTCCAGCCGCGGTCGGTGGATCTTAATTGGGGAGGACGGGCTCGTATTACGCTCAGAACCGGAGTGAATGGAATGTGTGCAAATCAAAAAAACAATTGGTTTTGTTCGTTGCGCACCATTCCATTCACTCCGGTTCCGAGCGTAATACGAGCCCGTCCTCCCCAATTAAGATCCACCGACCGCGGCTGGTTTACATAGCTAACTACTCTAGCTGGCTAATTAGCCTAGCAAAACACTAGATTACAAAAGTGCAACCGTTTAAACCAGCTGAACAGAATTGAAACAGCAGATCATTGTCATCAGAAGGATTGACCGTTTGGGCCCATCTGATGATTAACCTATTAAGTCAAGTCAGCTATTTGAACCAGGTAGAAAAGCACAGATGGGGAAGTTAACTTAACTAGTGAGCATCAATCAATTTCTTCAGGTTTCCATGTTGAAGAAAAGTGTTACAAATGCGAAAGAGGAAATTTGATATTTTGCCTTATAGAAAAATGTGAAACACTTCAGCAGAGGTGTGCACAAGGCATATGCCCTTTGTCTGGGTTCTTGTTTGATTTAATATGTAATAAAAAGGAAAAAGAAATCATCATTCTCTGATTTTATTACTGTGTTTGATATAAATATTAGAAACCTCATGGTATGGGTGACAATGAATGGCCATTTAAATGTCATAATTATCATTGCAATTCCAGCTGTACCTCTCCAGAGTACAGCCCTTTGTTCCTGCCCAAGACCACCCAACAGTGGTAATACTACACAAACACTGTGGTCACAGCCCACCCATTCCAATCTTCAGCACATTGATTGAACACTGTTAAATGATCTGCCTGATAAGTCTGGCCCCTCTCTAGGTTTCTTCCTAGGTTCCACCTACTAGGGAGTTTTTCCTAGCCACTGTGCATCAAGATGTTATTGCTTTCTCTTTAGGATTTTAGAAAGGGTATGTGTCAAAGCTGATTTGAAAACAGAATGGCATTCCTTTTCAGTAAGCAGGTTCCAAAAGCTGTTAAATGTCATAATGAATATTGGAAAAAGCAGTTTAGATAGGACAATGCTTTCCTACACTATACATTTTTGGTGTAACAAAGCACTGAATATGTTATAGAATCATTATCCTATACACATTTTTATTTTCATTTTTGAAATATCAAGAAAACAAATTTTTACATGGTTTGTATGCTGGTCTTGAAAAATAAAGTCAATATGTTGATACAGCTCAAATTCTACAAATAGCACCTTTAAATATGCTAACACATAGCACCTACATACTCTATACAGAGCGCTCTTTAAACTGGAACCTCTATGTTGTATAATTAAATTACTTATTATCTATAGTAAAATGAAAAAAGTTGGTGGCCCAGGGCTGTAATCGGTGATCTTCTGAGCACATGTACTGCTGCAGCATGGGATTGAATCTGGTCTCCTGCTCTGTCAACACTGTCTCCCCTCAATTCCTTTAGTCCAATAAAGCATAAAGATGCTTGGAAGAAAGGAAAAGCTGAACACTCATGGCTCTGATAAAATAAATGTAACTAATACCAACATTTTAGCAGGTAATTTACATTAGGGTTTATTTGTCTGACATACAGTACACATCGGCTGTCGTATCCCATAACAATACAAAACGTCAAACAATTCTGGATGTAGATGCTCTGAATGTTTTTGCCGACAGAATAGCAACACTAACAGAACATCGATGAAGATTGTGGCATGAACCCAGGGCAGCATGGAGTTTGTCCCTATGTGTAAACAAAACACATCAATCAAACAGCCTTTACGGGAAAAGCAGTGAACACACAACAACTTTGATCCATCCACCCTGTTCGGAATGTGGCCACGAAAAGGAGGTAAAAACTACAAAAAATTAAATAAAACAGTAAAAAGACTGATCATCTTGAAGCGTAGCTAAAAACATAGTCCTAATAATTGGTAATGACTCCCTGAACACCCTTTAATTTATCTATCGTCTCTGTTGCCCTCCCTCCCCCTCTATTTTGCCTATTTCAGCCAAATCAAACAGACACAATTTTACCATGACTTTTAGACTCATAGTCCAGACTAATACACCAGTAGAAACATACAGACAGCAGAGAAATCAGATCTTTTACATGTGAGCAATAGCAACACAAAAGTAACTATAATAACAGAAGAGTTTCTAGGCAAAACCTCCATCATGGATTGGATTCATCTATTCATATGGTGAGTGAACTTGATGTTGCTGTGAACCTAATAACTAACGGTAGGTGAAAACTAACTTTCATTGGGTTTTAAAACTATGTAAAAAAAATGATGTTGCCTAAGCAATTAGCCTGAATAATATTAACATGATTTTTGACAACATTTTTAAAATGTTTTCATATTTTTTTCCATGGCCACAGATAAGCTGTCTTTCTGTTTAGAGCTGCTGTTGTGGTTGTTATGCACCGTGTCATCACTATGGATGTGTTGTTTTGCTCCAGGCTGCTGTCTTTGTCTGTGTGTAAGTGTTGGCGATTGGCTCGCTCCCTGACCACCCTACACGGAGAAGTGCAGTCCCAAGATTTCCCCCAGCCGTACCCTGCCGGCCTGTCCCAGGAGTGGGTCCTCAGCGTACCTGAAGGCTATCAGGTGCAGCTCAGCTTCACTCACCTGGACATTGAACCGTCTGCCAACTGCTACTACGACTCACTCACGGTCAGCACAGTTCATAGTGTCCCCTTTTGATGATTCGCTCATTCCAAAAACCTTACTTACCCCCAGTGTCTTGAGGTCAACTCCTAAACGTTGTCGTTTCAGGTTTTATATAACCAAAAGATCCTGGGAAAGTTTTGTGGTCAGGAGAATTCTGCTGATGGACATCACCCTGGCAATCAGCCAATTTTGTCTCCAGGCAACAGTCTCACCCTGGTCTTTCAGACAGATGACACCAACCCCGATCAAAAGCAGCACCTTGGCTTCTCCGCCCACTATCAAGCCAAAGGTAGTGTAGCCCATCCCAGTACGGGATCCAATGCCCTGAGCCCTACAGTTCATCAAGACAAACATTCAACTCTGTTGAACCAGAAACACCTGGCAAGTCTCATGTAAGGCAAACT